>CM035594.1:44039097-44064097 GCA_020423425.1 Chrysopa pallens
ATATATAATAATCAATATGTTGTTTATTATATAATTGAAATACAATTAACATTGCTATAAAAATAAATATTAAATGAACGAACTAGGCAATTATTTGTATCTTTTTTTTTTTAAACATTTATAATTTTTATAATCAATCATAGTAGAAACTATATTTTTTAAATTGTAATTATTAAAGTAAAAATACAAATAGTGAAAAATATTTTCAAATTTTAATTATACAAAATTTGCGATTAACCATTCTAATACATCCGCTCTTATCATCCAGTTAATGTTCTACAAAATTCTTAATTTAGAAAAGTTAAATTCATACGCAAGTCTTGAGATTTTAGTCTTTCTAGGTAAAACGTTAAAATTATTTTATTTTGTATGAATTATATTCAAATTTCTAAATAAAAAATATATCAAATTATATGATAAACGAAACATCTTAATTTCGATAAGTGATCAATCACTTAGCGATTAGTTATCATAATGGGTTGAATGCTTATTTTTTTTTAAATAGTTTTGCATTTCATTGTTTTATTTTGACGTTTGACATATGAGTAATGTAAATTAAAAAGTTTGATGAAATATTAGGTTAGCAACTATGATCACTGATCGGAATGCGATAGATGATCGTATTTGAAAACCGATCACTATAATGGCATCCGATAACTAATCATATAATGATTACTGATCATAAGTTATTATACCGTTCAACAGAAAATAATACACTGATTAGTGTTCGAATGTAATTAATAAAAAAAAATGTAGTTGATAATGAAAATATTGGTATATTTAAATTTTTATACCACTGAGTCTTGTTTGAAAAAACACCTAATCATTCATAGCTGTTAAACAAGTTTATTGCGGCATTTAAATTCTAAAATAAATTTCACGTAATTTACCTTGTAACAAATTTTTAAGTAACAAACAATAACAAAACTTATGAGATAATACATTTGATTTTTTATTAAATGTAAAAACAATATTTACTGTAGTCTAGGAAAGTGATGACACTATGCAAGCGAGCTTGATATTCTCTAAACATCATTTTAAACATTTATTTAATTTACTCTAAGCTTTATATTTTTGACGAGGATAAGTCTATGTTTTCGTTTATGATAACAGTCATTTCGTTTATGAGATATTTTTCTTGCGTGTGGACTTGGGTTGATAGATCGACATGAAATTCGTTTCACGTGGTAATGAGTGAAATGAGCACAACAAATCTTGATTAAACTTTCACACATTTAAATGGGATCCATCCTATTTCGTATCATTGAATTAATAAACTCAGTTTCAAATGTTAATTCGTATTGTTCTACAAATTTTCCGAATATTATTTTACATATATTTACATATAGACGTATTCATGTTTTATTTAAGAAACAAACATCTTTTTATTTGAATTTTTCTACAATCTCTTATATTTTATAGTTGCGACACGTATCCATTTGACCCAATTGACCGATTTTTCCTTAACTCATTTTCATGTCTAGAATGAACAAACAACAGACGGACGGATAATAGAAGTACAGGCGGAAAAAAATAAACGAATTAGGTATTCATATCTATACTCAATATTTTGTAATGACTTCAATACTTTCTAGCGTTACAAACCATATATGACGGCTATATTATAGGCAGAATAGAATACTTGATAGATAGGAAAAACACATTATATTTTATCACGGGTCAAATATAAAATGGTTTCTGCATTAGTTTTTAAATGATGTTTTAATAAGAATAATTTACAAACGAATTAAAGTTCGTAAATTTAAGCTTGTGAGAAAATCAAAAATTTTACCGACACTAAAAAGTAAAACATTCAAGAAATTTCATAAGAAAATTTATAAATCATATATGCTTAGAGGCACCTAAGTATAGCACACTTTCCTTCATTAATAATATTTAGTCTTTTCTGGAGTAACAATCTAGTTACTTAAATATATTCTTGACTTGTCTAAGACCATAGCTTATAACAAAAAATTAAATAGCGTTCGTGTTACTTCATAATTAATGAATTTATTAACAATACAATAAAAAAATCATAGATGCTGTAGTCATTACTTAAGATTTTTTTTAAAAATAAGTACGCTCAATTACGTCTTCATTAAATTAATTATACAAAAAAAATTAATCATGATTCATGTTGAGATAATTATTTATAAGTGTTGCCGAATGTAAAAAAGGATTCCACTTTAATGCACAAGTAATATATTTTCAATGAGATAATTTAATTCAGAATTAATTACGAAATCATCTAGGATTTTTTTTAAAATGAAGTACACTCAATTACGTCATCATTAAATTAATTATATTAAAAAAAAATATTAATCACGATTTATGTTGAAATAATAATTTATAAGTGTTGCCGAATGTAAAAAAGGATTCCACTTTAATGCACAAGCGATAAATTTTCAATGGGAGAATGTAATTTAGAATTAATTACGAAATCATTTATCTTATTCAAATCAGATTTAATTTATCCATATAACTAAGTAACCCTTGTAATCGTTTTTTAATTCGTTTTTGATCATCCACAGTACATCCAAGTAATGCTGTTTCAAAATTTTTATCTGTTACACCTTCAACAGTATGTTCGGAACAAGCGTTCATAAAAGCTAAGCATCGTGCTTTTGTTCCAGATGGATCAATTCGTAGACTTACTATTAATGTGTCAATTAAATGGTTTACTTGAAACAATGCTTCTTCTTGATTCACATCTCTGTTAGTTGTCACCGAAACTACCACCGTTTGACAACGTGTAGAAATTCGATCTGCATATCTTTGGATATCATCTTGTTCATCTAAAATTATAAAATTATATATGATTAAACATATAAACAAGATCAATATTTAAGGTAGATTTTAAAAGCAAGTGGCAAAGATTTTGATGATCTTTTAATGAAAAACAAAACTTTATTAGAAATATTTTAAGTAAAGATTAATGAATTGTAAAACTAGATTCAAAGGTTATTACGTAAACCGAGAAAACATAACCACTTAAAAAAATTTTAGAACGCTATATACAATCAGCCTAAACCATAATTAGAATACAAGATAAAAACTGATTTATTCATTGGATCACTCTCTATGTGGATTAGTTTTGTTTTTTTTAGAATGAGTAACTTCATTAAAAATTAAAAATAAAGACTGTAACATTTAACAATACTTACTTTCAGTTAAGTCTTGTAGTAAATCAGAATTTCGTAATGTATCTAATGTTGATAAAAGCGTATCTTTCTCCTCTTCCAAATGACAAGCATCTTTTCTAAGACGCTCTACATGTGACTCTAATTGGTCCAATAATCGAACTAATCGATCTTTTGCTTTCATATCTAAATCTTCGCAATGACTCTCATCGATTTGTGGTAATGAAGACAAGCGTCCTAAAAATTTGAAAACAAAACAAATAAATTTATTAAAAAGTCGAATACAACATATTTTATATCACTAAAGAGAAGTAAGAGTTATTATTTGTGTCAAATTATTTAACTCAAATATTTGTGTCAAATTATTTTAGGTATTTAATTAAGTGTATACATTATTGACTAAGAAATGCGTTTGTGTAATTATAAGTTTGATTATCTGAAAGCCGCTTGAGAGCCGTGAAAATTAAGCATTTAATTCTAAAGACCTTGAAAAGTATCTTCCTTTCATTTTCTGAATAATTTGAGTACATTAGTCTGATTAAAAAAAAACTTCATTATAATATTAAAAACGAAAAAATTTTCCTCATAATACGGTTATGAGTTTTTAAATACTTATATTTACAGAATTAAAATCTTCAACAATACAATATGAATGCACAAATTTCTCATATTGCATTGTTCGAGTCCCAGATTTTTCGTGTATCCATTTGTGGAACTAGGCAGGTGGGCAGGCAAAATAATAAACGTTAAAATGAACCATACTATTCCATATAGTAGGTATCTAGCTTCATTATAATTATAGAGAAATTTATTATTTAAATTGTGTGCTTTTTAATTGAGAAAAATCGAATAGATACTAAAATTTATTTCTAAATCAAATAAACCATGCATTATGCTTTAACAGGCTAATTATGTAATTATGTAATATTGGATACATATTTATCGTATAAAGAATCGAAAATTTAATACTTATGTATTTATTGTTAAACTCTAATTAAAATATTTAATAGAATTTACGTTGCGTTTATCAATCAGCCTATTAAATGTGTGTTAATTGTTATTAATAAAAAGCTGGAACTACAAGTAACAGAAATCGAGAATTAAAATTTTAATAAAAGCGGCTATAATTAATTTTGATATTTGATTCGAATCAAAACTAACTGATTTTAGTTTTGGAATTAATTTGAATTGTCACACTCATTTAAAACTAAATTATAATCAGTAAAAAAACACATATGAAATAAAATTTTAAAAAAAGATAAGAAAAATAACACAAATACACTATAATAGTCACTACCAGGAGTATTATTTTCCTGTAATGAAAGTTGTCCAATTTGATTATTGATATTGTTGTTGAGACCAAAACAAAACATACCACCTCCGCTTAAAGTACTTGGTCCCGGATCATAGGTTGGTTCGACCTCCATACTATTCCAGTTATCCGTGAAGGGCAACGGTATTGTTGGTGGATTAGCCAGTTTGTATTCACTATTTTTATCTATGCCATACACAATATTTAATTTAGAAAAAAAGATTGTTTATTTTTTTTATTTTAAATCAAGTACTTGTTCACTTTACACTCCGTGTTCACTTAACTGACAGACAAGTTTTACATATGCGGTGTTATGTCAACTACTAACTGCTAAAACATATATGAAGTTAGCCGCAGTATTATTTTCTAGTGTTTTCTATACATTTTGTCTTTCTAGCATATTCTAGAGGTTCTATACAAATCTTGAATGTTCCTAAAAGATATAAATACGACAATGCAATACATTATTTTCAAAAATAATACAGAGTATAATAATATATAACCTATCGAACTTATTATATTAAATACTTGAATCATATCGTATTGAATTATTTAATTTGATAATATTTTTATTTATAATTTGGTATTATTAAGCCTTTTTTATTACAAACATTAATAAAATGTCTTACTTATTTTTATCATTAGAATCGCTATTACTTTATAATGTATTAAAAATAATCGTTTAGAATAATTAACCTTATCTCATGCGATAAAATCTGTATTAGATGATTTTATTAGAATCAAAGTTTGATTTATTTTATTATATATAAATCGTTCAGTTGTAATTAAATTTGGATTCTATTTGAATTAAAATTTAATGATATTTAAATATCATAAAATTCTTTTATCTATTGAATTGGCATAGTATTTACAACGCCAAAAAAGTATACTACCATTTCGTATTTAATTTTTTAAAAACTGGTAACTTATTCGTAGAGATTAATAATGAGTCTTTGAAACAAAAACCGCCATATCTAAACACAATTTTGATTTTTAATTATTTGCTCGCGTAAATAAAAAAAATTTCATTTCTATGGAAATTATCAACACAATACGGGAAACCGGAAGACTTTACTTAGTAGATTGATGATAAGCAAATAAGAAGAAGATGCTATCTCTCTCTTTATTCAAGGAACTAGCTACAACTACCTTAAAAACTGTGTAGGCATACGGATCAGATTCACAGTTCATACCAACTGTGTAGGCACACGGATCAGATTCATAGTTCATACCCATGCTCAGATCTATAGGCCTGTGCAGATTGAAAATAATAAATTTCATATTTTCTCCGGTCGCCTTGCACAGGCGCAATGACGTAAGTTTTACGTGCAGCGGCATGCGTACACGTTTCGAATTATTTAAGAGACCTGTACAGTTAAACCTCACAAGAATATCGAAACGTGTGTGGCCGGCTTTATATATACGAATATCAATATACTAGTTAATTGCAAAGTAGATACATAAAATATATTACCTGAGACCAGCTGTTTATACTATTATTTCCACTTGTGAGGCTAAATCTAACTTTGGCACTGCGGATCACGTATTTGAATAGATTCTACTTTCAACAGAGCCAACACTCTGATTATTAATTGTTTAATCTAACATCTAACTTTTCAACTTTTCACAATGAAGATAGAAGTTGCTAACACTGATTTTTTTTTATCAATGCCAGTTGCTTATATAGCCCCGTAAAATAAGGTAGTGGGTATTAGTTCTGCCAATAATAATTGATGGATCATTCTAGAGAAAAACGTACTTTTATTCGAGAAAAATTTTGAATATTCTACTTGAACAAATCTTGATGCATGCATGATAAGCCGAAAAGAAATCTCGGATATTCTAAAGTAAAAAGATCTTTAAGAACTACCAATGTCATAAGCTCACTCTCATGTATAGATTCAAATTATAGTAATTTTTTTATTCTCATTTTGGTTTCTTCATGGCATATCTATGTTAATGTACCTAGATGTTGTCATGGTAGAAAGTCGCTTTCGGGAAAATTTTCGGAAACGTAAAAAAAATCCTCGAAAAGTACAGCATGAGTCGAAGGTTTTCGAGAAATTACAATGTATGCTGCGTTATAGAGATTGTCTGTGTTATAGATATCTCATTGATTCTGATTCCCTTAATTCTGTAAGCGTCAAGCTTAAGTGGAGTAAACCCAGTGTAGAGAACACCGTATGATTCACTATACATTTTTCAATCATAAATTTTTATTTATGGGTCATGTACACTATAGCGAATAGTGATTTGCGACGAGTAAAAAGCGATTTTCGATGATCTATCTGCGACAGATTTTTCAATCGCAAAAGATTTGTTTTTAATAGAGACGTACAGACTTTATTAATAAAGACAATCTGTATTGTAATATACATTGTATTTTTTTTTTCAATTTTCACGCATATATAACTAAAAAATAACTATCCAAATGTAATGAAATTTGATATACACAATTTTGACATGAAAACGGGGGGCATGTCGAAAAAAAAAATTTCTAAATATAAAATAAAATTATGATTGTTTCTTTATAACCCTTTTTCGGGAAAAACTCTACGACATGCCCTCCGATTTCATGTCAACATTGTGCATCCCAAATTTACATTTGCATAGTTATATGTGCGCGAAAATTGAAAAAAATATAAGTTATATTACATTACATATTGCTTTTATTAATATAGCCTGTAGAGGTCTATATCAAAAACACACACGCACTTAAGCCGCACACTTACATATACGTACTGTACTATAATACAGGCAGTAGCGGATTTATCAGTAGGCTCAGTAGGCTGAATCTTAAAGCCGCAAATTTGGATACACAACAGAAATTTAAAAAAATTGAGCGTCTGTACAGAATACACGTAAAAAAAAACTTCTATTAAAATTATTTAATTACGTTTACCGAATGTAAATTATTGTGTAAGAAGTAGAAAAATAAACTAAAAAATATTTTTTTGTGCAATCTTAAGGGGAATTGACACAAAAAATGAGAAGATTCTCTCAAAGATTTCTGACCTCCATTCTTTTGCCGACATTGAGAAGCTATAGCCATCTGTTGGTTACTGCTGGTAATTAAACATTAAAGACTATAACTGTAAATAACAACTGTAGCCAATTGTCAAGGTAAGTACTAAATTTTTTTGAACACAAAAAAATTGAACTATTGAGCTTCTATGGAAGGTTGTATTGTTACTTCATATACATTGTATTTTTTTAATTTTCGTGCATATAAACTCAAAAAAATAATTATCCAAATGTTGTGAAATTTGGTATGCACAATCTTGACATGAAAACAAAGGACGTATCGAAAAGTTTTCGGCGAAAAAATCTTTCTAAATATAAAAACGATTTTTATTAAAGCTTTAAAAAATTTTTTCGGGAAAAAGTTATCAATACGCCTCCGTTTTCAAGTGAATATTGTACATTCCAAGTTTCATAAAATAGTTTATTTTTTTGACTTATTTGTACGCTTAAATTTAGAAAAATACAATATACTTTACATTAGAGATTGTGATTGTCACAAAGAAATTTTATATTAAGATTCTACATACCTTTGATGCGCGAAAATGGAAAAATACAATGTAAAATATGATGGAAGTTATCTTTATTGTAGAGAGTTCTCCTTTTATATATCAATTCTCCTTAACAAAATTTCTCATGCATATAAAATTTGAACTTACCTACAATATACTCAAAATAATCCATATTTTCCACAAATTGTTCACTTTATAATAAACAATTTATATTTGTAGTCTTATAGATTAAATACAACATTAAAAATTAAGTATTAATAATTTAAAAAAAAAAAATTATTTTTTGTATAGGAGTGTTTGTTTAAAATAACTAAACATCGGACTTACCTTTTAAGGGAATTTATGTTACCTTACCTTTTAAGATTACAGCTTCACACATTAACTAACAAATTTTTTTTTTTTTTTTTTTGGTGTGTGGGTTGCTTAATTTTTATTTATCTATTCATAATAATTGCATAGGTTTAGTACTTATTATCTATAAAATACCTTTATCCAAGATTAATTGATATTCTCATGATTAAAATTGTTTAATTGAAATAAATATCCTGATGGCAAGCTATTGTTAGTTTATTTCCTGTATTAATTTTCCCAAAGCAGAACTTACGACCCATATCAAACATGCAACTTATTTATTTTACAGTAAAATAAAATAGGTAAATTGATCATCATATTATCAAACAATGCAGGTTTTTTTAATAAATTTTCAAATTCGCCTCAATACCTATATACCGAGAGCAGGACGTAATTGCCCCATAGATCAGATACATGAACAATTAATTCTGTGCAGACCACTATTTTTTTTCTTTTGTATTTTGACTAATATATTATGGCAAAATACATTTTTTTAATTTTAATTTCGATTTAAAAAAGAAAAAATTATTTGGCGTTTAGAATCGTTAAGTTGTATGTATATCAAGTTATGTCATTCATAGACATGGTTATGTCAAATATGATATTGTGATATTTTAAACAAAAATTTGCTGTTTGATCCAAAATTTAAACATATTAATTTAAAGCATAGAAAAAAATTCATTCTGTAAAATATTTATTTATTTTAATAACATTATACCAAATATATTTGACTACTCAGTAGATACAACTTTAAAAAACTTTCGAAGATTGGCTAGTAAAGTACTTATTTCGTTAAATTCCAAATAAAAAATATACTAATAAGAATTAAAACCCTCCTACGGACGATAATGTATTCTTAAAAGTGCAAAACAAGGAAATGTTCCTATCCAACATTATATAAAGGGATATTCAATGGATAGCCGTGGTCGCATGCCAATTGTCACCCCTAAATCCCTAAAATATATTGTTAGCTACAAATCACTCTTTTGACAAGGAAGGTTGCGATCATAGTTATTCTCTGAACATCAATTTATCTAATTTCAGTTTAGAGTATTTTCTTGTTTTGTAATTTAAAGACCACATTACCGCCCGTACTTATTTTTTTATTCAAAATTTTTTGTGATTAAATGAATGTTATTAATGAATACATTTCTGAAATGTAATAATTGAGGTCTTTCATTTGATATCGACGACACATTTCAAAAAACAATAATTTTGGAGGCTTCACTTTTCTTGATGTAATCTTTCATAAAAATCGGCTGACTAGTTTAACCGCTACAAACAAACATACATATATTCATATATATACTCAAAAAATAAAAAAATGTGACACTCTTATCTATTTAATTTTTTACCTATTTAAAAACATTAAATACTGGATTATTATTTTGTGTTGAGTTTTTTATCAGAATGGATTTTGTTTATCTATTTAAAACAATCATATTAAACTGAAAAAATTATGAAATAAACCATAAAATTAGTGTATAATATAATTTTAACTAAGCGTGGAAAATTTAGGTCGTCGCGTTTTTTGATTACACTAGTATACATACAAAGACAGCTATAATCATAACCCTTTGAATCTGCCGTAGTCGGGAAAAAATAGTTATTGATAGATATTCAAGATATTTACCAATAGATGTCTCTCTGAATTGAATTATTGCAGAATTATTTGAGTTTAATATTAATAAAAAGGTATATAGTGGAGCGCCGTAAGGTTTATACCTCGGAATCCAGGGCCAGTAAATAAATCTTTTTATAAACTATGGCAATGTGTTTTTAATAGCATATAGAAAAATGTTAAAAAAAATATTTTGTCCGATCTTAATTTTTTAATAATTATTATAAATAATTATTATTTTTTTGGAGTTTTCCTTAAGTTATATTAGTGTAAAATTAGATTTTAAAAAGAAGAACTATTACAAACTTCATGTTGGGTCTCAAGGGACTGCAGGTATAACGATGAAGGGTGGGGAGGGGAATAGAGGGGGCAACAGCAGCTGTTGGGTGTTGTTAACGCGGGCCCTAGCAGAATAGTACACGTGACAACTTACTAGGCTTCATATGTAGTTGTTGTTTGCTTCGAAAAAAAAAAAAAGAAAATAATTAAAAAATAAATATATTATTGTGGAGTGAGTGTGATAAAAGTTAATTACTCATGAGTTTTACAAACTTTGAAAATAGTGGCATAAATAGTAAGTATTTGTTTATTATTTATATTACATGCTTTTGAAAACAACTGTGAATATCCAATAGTATATTTTATAATAGATCGATCTTAAAAGTTCGAATGTAATGGTAAAATTTAATATATATTTGGAATCTGCATGAAATTTCCTATAAGATAGTGCTTACGCAAACAGTTGATTTATTTTTATGTATTTTATGCAGAAATAATAATTTAATTTATTGGAAAATAGTGAATATTCCGATTTTTTCACATTTTTGTTTAAAAAAAAAAAATTTCCAATCCTTACATCTGAAATTTTAATTAATTGTGATATAAAGGTTAGTTATTGATATTAGTAATATTTGTTGTTACAGCCTCGTATCAAAATGGGTGAACCATGCAATAGTGATAATATAAATAATGATTGCCTCATTTGTGACAAAATTGGATGTAGCTCTGAATTAAGCTCTGAGCTAAGAGATATTATAAAAGTCACTAGAGGAATACCAACACTGAAAGCTGCTTCTGTGGAAAGAGGGGATGGACTTTCTCAGTATTTAAATACTTGCGAATTTGTTTACGTGCATTCAGTATGCAGACAAAAATATATCAATAAAGGATGTATTAATGCTTATTTAAAAAAAAAGAACACCACATCAACATGTTCTCCACCTAAAAAAAAACTGCGAACGGCTACTTCTATTGATTTTGATTGGAGAAATAAGTGCTTTTTATGTGAAAAAGAAGCGGATGAAATGAAGGAAAGAAGAAAGTCCAAATCGGTAAGACAGCAAATCAGCTACGTAACTACTTCTGAGTTCAAGCAAACTATTTTAAATTTGGTAAGCGAAGAGAAAAGCGAATATTGTCGCAATATCCATAAAAAAATTGTAGGTGTGTTAGATCTAGTAGCTCAGGACGCTAAGTATCACGCGGATTGTTATATGCGTTTGAAAACTACCGTAAAACAGACCCAGAGAGATAAAAAAATTCATCCAGTCACAATACAAGTAGATGCAGCAATGGAGCAGATTTTCAAATATATTGAAGAAAATGATGACTGCCAGTTTTCACTGGCAGAATTAAAAAGTATTGTGACAATTGATCATATTCCTGATGATAAAACGATAAAAAAGAGGTTAATGAACCATTATGAGGATAATATTGTATTCTCCAGTAAATTTGGATCTAATACAATCATATGTTTTAAAAAACAACAATATGAAATATTGTCCGATAACTGGTACAGTCAGAGGTCAAAAGATGATGAAGAAGAAGAATATCGTATTTTGAAGGCTGCTGGTGAAATTTTACGACGACACATTCGGACGCAGGTTTATGATAATAAAATGTATCCGGCTAGTGATAAAATGTTTAACCATGTTCATGAGACAATACCAAAATCTCTGTCATTTTTGTTATCAGAAATAATTTTAAATGACAAAAGAGGTAAACCAGAGTTTATAAATCATTATCAAACGAAATGCGCCTCAATAGCTCATGCGATAATATCTGCAGTAAGGCCTCGTTCATTTATATCACCACTGCATGTGGCTTTAGCTGTTACTCTTCATAGAAAATTTGGCTCCAAAAAAATAATAGAAATATGTAACGCTTTAGGCTTTTGCGGATCATACAAAGAAGCAATAATTTATGAAGCTTCTGCAACATTCACAAGTCCTGTGAAAATAAAAGCAGGTACTTTTGTACAATTTGTGCACGATAACGCAGATTTTAACGTCAACACACTAGACGGCAAAGATACTTTTCATAATTTGGGTTCGATTGAAATTGTAACTCCGAGCGATCAAATAGAAACCAGGGAACCAATTAAACGTTTAGATAAGATTCCAACAGAGACAACTATTTCTGATCAAGCTCATGTACCTCTTCAAATATATCCGGCTGCTGCTGGTGAAGGATTGAAAAAACTTCAAATAAAAATTTCGGAGCAAGAGCCCAATTTAACCCCCACAGTTTTTTCAAAATTGAACATTCTCTGGATGTATCTAAAATTCAAAACCAATAATGACTTCCCCGGATGGAACGGATTCATGAATTTGTTAACAAGTACACATGATTTTGATACTTCGTCAATAATATTCTTACCATTCATTAATGCATCTCCAAGTGATTATAACACTTTGTATACGGCGATGAAAACATCAGTAGACAATGCAAAATCATTAAATATGAAGACATGTATCGTAACATTTGATCAACCTCTGTATATAAAATCGCGCGATATAACTTCAGCTGTATGTTTATCAGATGAGATGTTTACTGTTGTCCGATTGGGCTCTTTTCATACGCTAATGTCCTATATGGGATCTATTGGTTATATAATGGCTGGAAGTGGAATTAAAGAAGCCCTCTCTACGGTTTATGCCGAAAATTCAATCGATCATATCATGTCTGGACGTGCATATGCTAGAGCGGTACGTGCACATATACTTCTGCAGCTAGCTTTATCTAGATTAATTTTCGATGATCTATTAAAAAATAATTCGGAATTCCAAACTTTAATTGCTGATGAGACGAATGCTAATATTTTTGAAATGTTTAATTACACGGAAATAACGGAAAATATTGGATTTCAAAGTTTAAATGAAATTGTTGAAAAAAAATTACATGATATAGAGAGTAAAAATCAAACGTCCAGATTATGGATCAGCTATTTTCGAATGGTATCAGTGCTAAAAGATTTTATTGCAGCTGAGCGTATGGGTGATTGGAATCTGCATTTACAAACTATTGAGAGGATGATCCCATACTTCCATGCATCAGGACATTTTCCGTATGCAAAGTCCGCGCAACTGTACTTGCAAGACATGCAGGAATTATCTATCCAAATGGACCCAGAAGAGTTTCAAAAATTCACAGAGGGTTATTTTACTGCTAGACGTTCCGATGTATTTTTTTCTGGAATTTCCACGGATCAAACCATAGAACAAACATTAATGAAATCTATGAGTGTTGAAGGCGGACCTTTTAAACGTGGTGTAACGAAAAGTATTGTCTATAAATGGATAAAAGGTGTTATTTTTTCAAAAGATATAATAGAAGGTATAGAGGAATTTTGTAATATATCTTTTAAAAAAAGTTATCAACACGCTGATTCAACCGATGCACGAATCAAAAGGGACGACATTGACGTGAAAAAATTGGAAGAATATTTTATTCAACATCCTCCATTCCCTGATGTTGGTGTCATTATGTCTATTGCAACTGGAATAACTGGGCAAGAAAACGTGAATTGCTACGCAGCTTTTGAGCAAGGTCTAAAAATAATGAAGAAAATTAATGGAATAAATTTCAAAGAAGTTAAGTTATCAAGAAAAGACAAGATCATTCCTTTGTTGGCATCCACTAGCAAAATCAAAGTGAATGATGATATTATTCCAATTGATCCGCTATTATTATTTCAGCGTATATGCGTATTAAAAAAATCTGATGAAGAACTAAAAAACTACTTGACTTATGAATTAGCTCCTTATCCTCTTGCTCTCTTTGAAGATGGTGAAATACGAAAAACAACAAAATCTACATTTTATGACATATTCCCAGAAGTGTCAGTGGATGTGAACGATGTACGAAAATTTTCCTACGTCATTGATGGAGGGATGTTATTACATCGTTGCAAGTGGCAATTAGATGAAAATTTCGGTACAATTTGTCAACATTATGTCAGATATCTACATAATAATTATGGACACAACATTTATGTCGTATTTGATGGTTACAAGAAGAGCTGCACAAAATCAATGGAACGAACGCGTCGCTGTAAAAAAAACGCATGTAATGACATAATATTTGATAAAACCATGCCACTAAAAGTAGCGCAGGAAAAATTTTTATCGAATGCCAAAAATAAGAGTAGGCTTATAGATATGCTACGAGAAACACTCACAGAAAATAAAATATTTTCTTGCCAAGCAGAAGCTGATGCCGACAGACTAATAATTGAAACTGCTGTTAATCTGCAATCTGAAAACATTGCTGTAGTGTCCGAGGATGTAGATGTTTTAGTTTTATTGACTGCGCTCTCACCACCAGACCGAGAAATTTATTTTAGAAAACCATCCAAAGGCAAAATACTGCAAAGAGCGTACTCTTCTAAGAGTTTAGAAAAAATATTACCAAAGTGTAAAGAGCATATTCTGTTCTTACATGCATTCACTGGATGTGACACGACGTCAGCTTTTTTTAAACGTGGCAAAAACGTGTTTGCAAAAAATTTCGAAAAACGAACGGACTTGCAAAATGCTGCGACAGTTTTTAAAAATGAATGCAAAGACATCAATGAAATTTTTAAAGCTGGTGTTACATGCACTCTTGCTTTATATAATGCCCCCCAAAAAATAAAAGATCTTAATGCATTGAGATATAACTCTTTTTTGAAAGCAACTGCCAAAAATACCTGCGTTAAACTGCCGTCTTTACCACCTACTGCAGATGCCGCTTTTGAACACTTCAAAAGAGTATATTTACAAGTTCAAACATGGTTCGGAAAAGAAATATCACCAGAAGAATGGGGTTGGAAAGATGAACGCGGAATATTGATACCGCTAACAATGACGCAGCGACCAGCTCCAGAATCTTTACTAAAAATTATTTTTTGCGCATGCAAAACAGGATGTGGAGCATCTTGTGGGTGCAGGAAAAGTGGATTAAACTGCACTGCAGCTTGCTCAGAATGCAATGGTGATAGCTGTACTAATCCTTTACCTACAATCTACATCAACGAAATCGACGACGACGACGACAATAATGAACAATAATGTATATAGTTAAGGTTAAATTTTCTTTTGTAAATAATTTTTTTACGAAAATCTAATAAATTAACATTGAATTTACTCTGCAAACATAATTTATTACATATAAAATTAATATCTTTACTGTAAACATTTTTTCCCCCTTGCGCCTTTCATTTTTCAGTAAATTGTTTATAAAAATTGTTGTAATCGAGATCGGCCAATTTTTTTTTTTTAACTTTTTTATTTGCGGTTTTAATAATGCAGTCAAACACTTGTTATACAGATTCATTGACTGGCCCTGGGTTCCGAGATTTTACCATTTTTATGTCTTACGGCGCTCCACTAATATACTAAACATAATTTATTAAAGGATTAATAATATAATAAAGGATTATTTTGTATGTGCACCACGTACAGTGGAAAATTTTACTTGGACATAAATGAGACGTACGTTACCAGTAGTGACATAAGCTACTTTTTCGCACCCCCCCCCCTTTCGAAAGAGCCAGAGATGAAAGTATAATTTTGCTAGTATTAAAATAAATGATAAGTTGAGTTAGTTTATGATTGGTTTATTTTAAGCTAGAAAGCAAAGTTTATAACTATGTTTCACTAACTATAATGCTTTTAAATATAATTAATACTTATTTTCTTACAATTAATTAATACTTAGTAATCTTATTTTGTATATTATTAATTACTTATTAATTAATTATGAATATCAATATTCAAAAAATATTTTGTATGTGAATCTAACTATAATTTTGAAAACATTCTATAGAGTTTATTAAATTTCAGAGATTAAATAATAACTAATAACCTTCCTTAAACGTATTTCATTATAAAACCAAAAATGATATTCTTTAAATATATATTAATCACACATTATATTCTGGAAAATAACATAAAATATTTTTTTAACTCATAAATTATCATGCCATCTTATTCTATAAATAAATAACACCATTATTGTTATCGAAATTAATTCAAAATCATTTTCTAGTTTTTTGAAAATTTTAATTTTTTTGTTTACTACTAAAACACAAAAATCAAATTTCGATGATTCATTGATACGTCAAACCCCAAAATTATTAACATAAATCATATAATTTGTACGTTATACGGGAAGGCAGAAACATAGCCAATATTTCTAATTTAAATTATAAAATCGAGTCCCGTAATTACCTCACAAAAATTAACTGTATTTAATGTTTCTATAGAAATTAAATAATTTAAGCTCATTTAAAAGTAAAAGTTAAAAATAACTTCTTCATTTCCAGCAATTATATTATCTATTAATAGATTCAAGAACACTTATGGGATTCATTAAAATGATGATTTTTTAAGTTAAATGTATTAAAGTTAATATGAAACAATTTTAAAACACTCCGTTAATACATTCCAATTAATATTTTAGCAAATTTAAACATATTGATAAACTAAAACTAATTTAAACATATAAATATTATATGTAAATTTATAAATCTTTATTAGTATTGACTAGCACTCACAACAAATTTGCATCCGAATTCCAAATTAATTTATTGATACATACTTATTTTTTCGTTAAAATTAAAAACTCAATTCAATTCTCACAATTATATCCTATACTACATTCCGGAATAAAGTACTTTTACGATTATTCCACAATAATTTTTATATTAGAGTTACCTTTGCAATTTTTCATATGAGTATCAAGAATACCTTTTGCTACAAAACCTTTTTGGCATAAATTACAAATATATGGCCGTAAATCAGTATGATATCGTGCATGTATAAGAAGTGTTGAACGTCGTGAAAAATTTTTATGGCAAACATCACATTCATACGGTTTTTCACCGCTATGCACCCGCAAATGTAACATTAAATTACATTTTTTTGTGAAACATTTATTACACAAATCACAGGTAAATGGCTTGTAACCAGTATGTATTCTTAAATGATATTCTAATTTTTGTTTACTTGATAAGCGTCTATCGCATATATGGCACGTAACAGTATTTTCACCAGTATGTACTCCCATATGAAACTTTAGACTATTAGGGTGTGCATAACTTTTAAAACATATGGTACATTCGTATAGTTTCTCTATTTGATTTTGATCTCTTTTAGATGTAAGGGTACACTTGCTAGCCGTTTCTAAGATATATGTTTTATTGTTGCCACTGTAGCTGTCATTAAAATCCGAGCCGAACTTGTTTACATTTTTTGATAAATTTCCTTTACTGCTTGATTTTGTATTTGGCTTTTCAGTTAGATGATTCTGCGATTCAATAATTTGTGATTCTGGTAATTCTAGAATGGTTACAATAGGTTCAATATCAACAGGTTCCTGTTTAATACATATATTCTCGAAGTTTCCGTACATATTTCTGAAATAAGAATATTTTCAGGAATTAGTAATTTTTTTAATATTTAATTTAATTGTTTTCTAAACAAGTTGATCAAATACAATTTATGTGGAAACAATTAAAATTTTTTTAAAATTTACATTTCTTAACGTACGATAACAGTTTTTTCACTTGAATGATCACAATCCAATGTTACAACGGCATTTTATACGTTTTGTTAAGAGTTAGTGACTGATCAAGATAACTCAAAAACGAAAAGATATATAGAGCTGAAATTTTAGGGACGAAGAAAAACTTAAAAGTAGGTTTATGTTCTTGAATGAGAAAAATGGATCCACTGAGTCCCATGGATCCATAATCCATTTCTTAAGCCATAAGAAAAGTTTAAATACAAAAAGTATATGTTTCTTCAACACAAACAAGTTTAGTTTAAAATATTTTTTTATTAACTGTTTAAATTTACCACAATTCTACATGAAATTTAGGTAATTTTAATGTAATTATAATACATATTTTGTATTTTGCTTCTTTTGATATATAGGGAAAACAATATTAAAATATTCTTATATAGAAGATTACAATTTTTATACATGCATAAAAATATATTACACAAATATGTATGTGAGTTAACACATTTATGTATTTACATTATCATGTTTAAACTTTTTATAGTGTAGATTCCTACTATAAAAATTATTTTTAAAATTTTAGTAAAAATATTTCGAAAATTTCAGTTTTATGATAACTTCTTATGAAAATATCGATAGATTAATTTGATCAGGTATATATGATTATCCAGGAAACTAAAAAATGTGGGGATATTTAAATAATATTATTGTACCGATAACATCTTCAGTTTATCAACACTTGACTTTGCATTATAAATATATCTCAAATTAACGTCATGCGGTTAAAAACTGAACATGAACACCGGTACTCATACGTAATTTATTTTGAAAATTTGTTTATTTATTATTTTACATTTACATTTTCACTCGTTTTATAAACTATTGAAAGTAAAGAACAAGATAATACTTTACCTAAATTATAAATTAAACCAGAGGAGAGATAGCAATCACTGTCTCTCCTTTTTTCAATTAAACTACCTTCAGAAAACTAAATGTTCCTTTTCTATAATCAACGTTTATTTTATTTTTTTAATATTTTAATTATTCTATTGTATTTGGAAATAAGTACTGTGTGACAATTAACTGTTTAGAAAATAAAGAAGTAATTTAACATTTAACTTACCTTTTTTTAACATTTACGTACCTACCTGATTACTTTGTTACAACATCGTATAATATTTGAAAAATTATTATTGTAAAAAATAAATGACATCGAATGTAACAGAGGTCGAAAAATTTATTAAAAAACAAGATGAATCACAGTAACAAAATTCATGGTTAATTTACTCTTGACTTCGGCGATGTTCATGGTTTATTATTCTTCATCGACTATCGATGTTTAGTGTTCAAAAAAAACTGACCTAAAACATCGATGTTTTCCTGATAAGACATCGATGTTTATCGCCCATCTTTAAAATGGCTATTATTTATCGTGATTGTAATTTAAAGCTGCGGTAACACAAGTATTTAATTAACACAATTGCCGCTCTAGAGTTCATTTAAGCTATATTTTACTGAAAATTCAACAGATAGTATATATCTATGTATTGTTCTAAGATTAATGTTTGATTTTTACTTGGAATATTATGTTAATTTTTTGTTTGGTGAATTATTTTTAAATTTTTAATATCTTTTATAATTGATAACATAGGAACAACAACCGCACTCTGAACCAAATTTATTAAAGGATCATTTCATAAATTAATTGCGTTAGATCAGCTTTTTAATTGATGAAAATGTAGCTAAATTGAATAAGTGTTATATACATAACGAATTATGAACTGATGAACAAATGAACAGATTAACAAACTTCAAAAGATTGGTAGTCTTTCTAGGTAAAATATTAGGTATTATATTCGAAAGTAAAAGAGTCCTAAGCTTTTCTAGCTTTTTACATAATTGTAGGCATTTGATGTAGAATTTTACTCAAATACTAATCATAAGAAAACTGATACTCGTATCGTAGAAAACTAACCATCGCATGAATCATATAAATCATTTAAAAAGACATTAAGATTTATGGATATATTCGGTATGTCTTTAACTCAGAACATAATGCCATCATAAATCCATAAAAACCAGGACCTTGAAGTTTTGTTATGTATTAAATTTGTGTTGATTTGACTCTTTACCAATATTTTTTGACAGGATTAACTTTCATTGTCGATTGGTAAAATAACATGACCGCAATCTTTTATCCAAATGTGCATTACCTAATAACACATACATAATAAAAAGTCCATGATACAAATAAATAGCCAGAAATGGGATTTCTACGTGCATCACTTTTGGCTAACAATGTGACCAAAAACGAAGAATTTCCTAATTTTTATGCTCTAATTTCAACGCTTTGAAGCAGAGAAGAGAGACAATTATAGAAACTCAATCTTTATGGGAGCTTAAAATTGAGTAAGTATTTATTAAATATCGAATCTAGTTTGTGTTCAAATATTACATCAGCTTGTTACTAAGCAGCATATGCAAAGAGTATAAGATGTTGGTGATATCAAATACATATAATGTACCATCAAATCGTTCTGTTCAGTATATATTTTTTGCAAGTGATACAAGTGACATCTAGTGACTGGCTAACCAAAGCTTTGAATTTGGTTAGCTATCTTTGTTCTTTATTTTGAAGTCCCAAATATCCAAAGCGGGGGAATCTGCCCTAGATTACTGTACTCATTTTATTACATGAATCACTTAAGTAATATTGTTAAGTGTATTAGTCCGTGGTTATATCTTATTTAATATTAATAATGTTTTTTCTTCGAAACTAATTGCAATGTTTTTAGAGGTTAATTAATCATACTGTTTTGGTTTGTATTTGAAGATTAAAATAATGTTGATATTAGAGTCTTGACTTTCCATATTAAAATTAATCAATTAACACCTATTTCCATCCACATTAGAGTTTCGATTGCAGCTTTTCATATGAAGACTAAGAACACTTTTTGCAACAAAACCTTTATGACATAAATTACACATATAAGGCCGTTGTCCAGTATGATATCGTTCATGTATAACAAGTGTTGAACGTTGCGAAAAACATTTACCACAAACATCACACACATACGGTTTTTCACCGCTATGCACACGCAAATGTAACGTTAAATTACATTTTTTTGCGAAACCTTTACTACATACATCACAGGTATATGGTTTGTAACCGGTATGTATTCGACGATGTAATTTTAATTTTTCCTTACTCGATAATCGTTTACCACATATATCACACACAACTGTATTTTCACCAGTATGTCCACGCATATGAAACCTTAAACTATTAGCATGTGCATAGCGCTTAAAACATATCGTACATTCATTGATAGTTTGTTCTTTTTCGTTATCTGCAAGTTCTTTCTTAATACCTGCAGATGTAACGAACGTATTATTATCATTGTACGTGTCATTCAGTTCCAACTTCAATTTGTTCATATTTTTAGGATTATTTCTTTTACGCCTTGATTTTGTTTTTTGTGTCAACTCATTCTGTGATTCATTACCTTGTGTTCTTGGTAATTCTAGAATGGTTTCAATAGGTTCAATATCAACAGGTTCCTGTTTAATACATATATTCTCGAAGTTTCCGTACATATTTCTGAAATAAGAATATTTCCATGTATTATTTAATTTTGTGATTGTTAATAATTTAATTTTTTTTGCTTAAATTCATGACGAAGTACAATTTTTGATGGAAACAGTTAGTATCTGGAATCAAAGGGCCGGATTTAGATTTGGTTCCGCCCTGTGCAATGCCCCCTCCCTCATTACCTTAATTCTATAAAGTTAAGATATCAGTATGGTCGCCGAGCATCAAAATTTTTTCATTCGTTTCTATGGTTACCAAATACTAGTTTATCAATCAAATGATATATATAACTCTTTGAATGACATAAAATTTATTTATTATAGATGGAATATCTCATAATAGTGTATTATCGAATATGTTTTATTTATTATATATTTTTTTTTTTTTTTTTTTGGTTAATACATATTATATTTTAAATATATATGTACTGTGCCGTAATGAAATTTTTAAAATAATAGTGAACTATTATTTATAAATGAATATAATAGGTTTTTTTTACAAACAATGGACTAACAAAAACTATACGGTTTCTGAAATATTATATAAATTTTATATGAATTATTATATAGTTTATATGCTTAAAATCCACATATTCTTAGCGGTCTCTTAATATAATAATAATGTAAGAATTTATATCAATTTTAAACAGTTTTAATTTATTATATAAAATTAATATTTCTATAGAGTACTATCCCTAATAAATCGTACCAAATCCTAATAAAAATTGAATCGAAATGAATAAGATTCTATAGGAAATGATTTTCTATTCATTTCGATTCAATTTTAATAGGATTTAATACGAATTTTTTTATTTGGGATCATTTGTAAATTATATGATATCAGCAATAAAAAGTAGTCCCTCAAATTAATGTGTAATTTTATGAATTTAATACTATAATATCGATTGATTGCTAAAAATCAAGGATTATGTTTATGAAAAAAATTAAGGAATTTAAATAATAATCTAATATCGAATGTCATATTCAGTTTTTTACGCAGCTAATGGTAAAAATAGTACAATACACGATTGTTATACAGCAATGTATTTACAGTGAGTTCGTACAATTACTTTCCATAGGGAAAAAGGAGAAACCAATGTTAAAATACACCTATATAGTAAAAAATATACACAAACACGCAAACATTTACATTGATAACCAATACTATAATATCATTTTTAAAAGATTTAATAAAGGGATTTATTATTTGTAATTGCAAAAAAAATTAATTATAATATATTATAGATCCCCACAATTAAATATTTTAAAAATAATATTTATGATCAATGTGAATTTTTTTGTGTATGTATGTTTTTTATTCTATAGAGATGCATTTTAACATTGTTTTCTTCCTTTTTTCTCTATGGAAAGTGATTATACGAAGCATGCGTATAATCTAATAAATAGCAGCCGACAATAACTCCGTACGTTTGAAAACTGGCTATGATCCATCGATATTAATACTGAAATCATATTCAATATTCGTTTATTTATTGTATATTATTTATATTTCAAATTTACAAATTATAATTTTTGTTAACTGTTTTATAAATTTTTGAATGTTAACATAGTATTTAAACAATGTAAAAATAATTATATACCTACCTGTAGAAAACTTTACGCTATATATGACGCTGATTAAAAATTACACTACCGCTTTTCTTAAGGTGGCTTATATCACTTTTTAAGGTATTACTTTTTGGCAAATTTGTAGATATTTCGAAGAATATTGAACTTATCTCTTTAGAAATATTTAAAAAAATGTTTTTTACTTACCTCATTTGTTAGATAATAACTTCACACATTTTACTTCTTATTTTTAATATTTGACTACATTTATATAATATGTGAGAGTATATTAATTTCAGTTTAAAGTTTTTAACGCTAGCAAATATCATACGCATGAACACTAAAATTTTAGTCCATTTCCGTCTGTCCGTCCGCACGCCTGTAATTTCTATGATCCAACTTTTGAACCATAATATCCAAATCCAATTAAACCACTTTTGTTTGAAAGATTTTTTCGTAAGCTGTTTAGATTCGTCATAATTTCAGCTTGTTTATCTCTCTCGTAACTAGATGAGAAATTCTTATTAACGTCGAAAAATAAGAGATATTTAATGCGAGAAAGCGCTAATTTATCTGAGATAGGTGTTTAACATAATTTTAATTATTTTCTAGCACAAAGTCAGAATTTTATTAATGGTTAACCGTCCACTAATAAAAATCTCAATAGTAAGTTGTACTTCGGTATCAGTGATTTGGAACGAATAGAATTCAATCGGAATTTTGAAAAGATTCTTAATATTCATTTCAATCCGGGAGAAAATTTGAATGGAAATGAACAAGTGTTAGTTAATCAGCAATTATTTCCATTTAAAACCTTTTCAAAATTTTGAATCGGAATGAATAGGGTTTTATCGGAAATTATTTCCATTTAAAACTAATTCACTCCGATTCAAAAATTTTAATGGGTTTTAATCGAAAATTAAATTTCCAAATGAATCCTATTCATTTCTGATTCAATTTCTAATAAAATTAATCGGAAATTTTAAATATTAGTTCCTTCAAATTTGTAGTACAAACAAAACTTAAAATACTCACCTTTAATTTTAAATACTTTATCAATAAATGAGTTAAACGATATGAGAATAACAATATTTATTTTTATTAAAAAAATATTTGTAATCTAGAAACAAAATCAATTACTTTTCATTAGTGTAATTATCAAACTACTAAATATGGAAGGTAGATAAGGATTACAATCTCTGTTACAAAAAGCTGCCCTCTAAAAAAAAAAGATGGCGTTGTTCAAGAGAATCGTTTATATAATATTCATTGAGAGAATTGCTAAATGAGAAGACCAAATCTCTACGGTTTATTCTTCAAACCACACCTTTTGATACACTAAAGCCTATTTATTTTTTGTTATTTTATGGACATTTATTTATACAAATAGCAATATAAAATTGTAATCCTTTACCTCTACCATCTATACTATTATAAAGAATAATTTATAAAATCAAAGGTAAACGAGTAACTTCAATTCTGTTGGATATTAAAAAGATTTTGTCATAAACCAATTAATAGAATTACTAACTGTACCACCGTAGAAATGTTCTAATAGGCCGTTTAAGTTTCTATGAATTTTTTCATTTTTATAATTTTAGTATTAATACAGTATTTTCTAGATTGTAAACTTTGATCTATCATCAGAGAATATATTTCCAAATCAGAACAGTCTCTTGTTGTCGGTTTCTTTGATGTTGGAGTTACAAATTCAATGATCTTGTACCATATTGCTGAGATGTGAAGAAACAGAGACATTTATTGTAAGAGACCGTTCTGTTTTACGTATACATTTTGTGCTAACGTACAGAAATGGCAAAAAAAAATGTTTTTTTTTTATACATTAATTCAAACATTTTTTTAAATTGTGAACTATCTAAGTAACTTATTTTTCTTTAAATTCAGATATAAACCATATTTAGCGATTTTGTCAGAATACCATTCTTGTATTTTCCTAAAAGTAGTGTTTTGAAGAGGTTATTCGTGTTGTTGGTTATTAATGTAGTTTTTTATATGCATTATATGTTATTGTTTTTGGTATGGTGTTACTTGATCGATGCTAGTGTGAATTATTTGGATTGTACTACAATTCAAAATT
>CM035594.1:44064197-44289197 GCA_020423425.1 Chrysopa pallens
TTCTGGACTCAATGAATATTTTAAAAATTCATAATCAAACTACAGACTAAAATTAATATCATCTGACATATTTATATATGTCGAGTGTAAAAAGCAATCCTTAAGGTCAATTGAATTTATTAATTATTACAATTACTAAAAGAGTAAAGTTTATTATTACTCATATGTGTTGTAGTCTGTGGGAGATCTTATAATTTGTTTGGGATCATTCATATATAGATTGTCATTTATTAAACACAATAAAGCACGATTTGGAGGTACTTGAGTATGCAAAAAGCGCGAATCGCATTTTGTCAATGGAATTGTGTTAATAGCTCTAATATTAAGATTTTTTGGTCAAATTTTTTTACGACCCGCTTCATTTCGATAGAATATAAGGTTTATAGTCATTTTAATGGTTTTTTTTATCTAAATAAAAAAAAAAAAGTTTTCCAGATATAAACTTTTAAAGATCCATTTTCAAATATGGTTTACTCGACTATTTTATAATATTGGTAAAAAGTTATATTTTTATGCGGTGTATAATAATTTTTTATCCAAAGTTGTTTTTTCTCATATAATTTGGGATTTTCAGATCCTACGCTGTTCTACGCTCTAGAACAACCTCTTCTTTAATTACACACTCATAAAAAAAATAATTAATATAAACCTATTAAATCCCGTTTATTTAAATTTAACAAGAATAATTATTAATTTAACTAAACACAGATTTAATCAAAAATTGGATCACATTGATTTTTTAAACATAGTGACACAGTTCACTTGAAAAATCAGATTACTCTTAATTAATGTCACATCAGTGTCAAATACTAAACATAGAACAACCTTTTTATTTAATTATTTAATTAAAAATATATTAGTGAAGTATTATTGAGCTATTTATAATTATTAATATTTATAAAATTCACTAAATACATACTCCATATAGTTATGAAAAGTTTGATATGTAATATAATTATGTATATTCTAATTAGTTGAAGTTTGATTTTAAATTGTGATGAATTTGAATAGTTTATAAAAAAAAAATGTTTCAAACAAAAGTTTATAATAAAATAATTATAAAAAATATACTTACAAATCGAAATCGATAAACGATGAATTGATACTTTGAAATAAAGGTAATAATTCTGGTAATAAATTGGATAATGATGAAAAATTTGATGGTAAAAATTGCTGAAATTCTTGCATACGTCCAATAGAATCAACCATTTTACTAATATTAGTAAATACATCCGAATGTCCAAGTTGAATCATAACACGGCCAAACTTTTAACAAATTAAAAAAAAATATATATATGTATATATATAGAATTATTCGGTAAGGATAATTATCATAACACTATCACACACTGCTTATCTGAGTGCATAGTTTTTCAGTCAGTACACATGGCTATTTACATTGTTTACATACAATTCGCGATGGCTTGAACTATTTACACTAAATAATTGTGAAGAAGTAATAATTTCTTATAGTTTTTTCGAAAAAAGGCACGGTAAATTATATCTTATTTAGACTGAAAATATTCCTAATTTATTTATTTGTATATACGCAGTTTGTTTTTGCGAAATCCTATCCTATATGCGTTAAAAATTTACAACTTTGAAAATTTATTGCAGCTGATAGAGTCGGTTAATTTTTTCGTTGAAAACTACCTCTATGCAACATTTTAGGTAAAACTATTTTTACTACTCATGTTGTTAGAAATACCTTAATAGTGGCTGTTAAAACTTTTGAAAATGAAGCCAACCCCCACCTAAGAGCTACAATTAGTAATGATATACACATTTTTATATACTTACCATTCTCAAAATATCACTAAAATTAATGTAACTTAAACTGGTAACAATTGCTTTACGTAAAAGTGTCGAATTTAATTGACATAAATTTTTTGAAATAATTTTTAATTGTTCGCTATCGTTCATTATTAAATACTTATTTAAATTATTAATATCACATATTTCAGATCTAAATGAAGTATCATCATCATTGGTTGGATTGAATGATTTAATTACCTATAAAAAAAAAAAAAAATAATTGATAGTAATTATACAAAATTATATTTTTTAAATTGTATTATTGTTTATTATCGTTCATTGTTATTATTTTTATTGAAGTAAAAACTTCTTTAGCCGTATTGGACACTTTTTGGTACGAGTAAATCTTATGTGTTCGCGGCACCGACATGCTCATGGCTGCTGCAAGCGTATACTTTTGCAGAAGATGAAGGAAATAACAGAGTTTATGTATAGAAATTTTTGAAAACTTAAAACTAAAATATAAAATCCTTCATGATGGCTGTAGAATTTGAAAAAAAAAAAGAATAATAAAATAGTAACGCAAGTTAGAAAAAATATTCGATAGTGTACCGAATTGTTTCTAAATTTGCTATATTTCAATCAGCTATATTCAATCAGCTTTTGTACATCTGAAAGGAGCTGAGTATAATCTCTGCTTTAGTAATAAATTGGTGCTTTGCATAAAAAATTGTCAATATTGTAAAAATTATTTTAAAAAATATAAAACAAACTTACATTAACAACATTAAATCGTGCTTCTAATATTGCATCAAATGCTGCATCATCAAATATTTGCATTTCGTTTACCCAATAATTGCGTAATTTTTCTGGATTTTTAAATAATTCATTAATTCCAATACCACGAACTGTAATGCAAATAACAAGTAAAATAAATATATGTTTTTTTAAAAATATTTAATTATGTACTTTATTTATACTATGGTTGTTAAGAAAGAACATCGATTTTATATGTAACGAATTAACTTTAAAACTACTGGACGGATTATAAAGTTATTTCATCGTTGGGAAGCTACACTTTAATTGAAATAAAAACGGAGGGTGTTTCAAAGAATTTATGGCGAAAAAAAAAACACTTCTAAATACAAAATAAAAATTTGAAGTTTAGTTTAAATTGAAAAACAGAAAAAGTCATGTTTCATATGTATGGCTAAATTTTATATAAATGTATTTTAATATTGGCTACCCCTTTTTGTCAAATGAAATATCATTATACCGAAAATACCATTGGTTTTTCTACATAAATTTTTACAAAAAATAAAGACTTCTGGTTTTTTCTTGCAATTTCGTGACAAGATATTAAATTGCGTCAAATGCACGCGACGATGATTACCGATGATCATCTTTATGTTATCATGATATATCAAGAAAGTCAATGTATCGAAAAAATTATCAAGATAATTAAGAAGGTCTTCTAAACTACTCAGGCACGTATTTAGAAATTTTTATTACACGGAACCAGAATTTTTATTTACAAAATAAAGATATTGATATAATTTGATATAAATTTTATATTTTTTCAGATAGTAAAATATTGATAACGATATAAATACATAAATTTGCTTCTGAAGAAGCCAAAATAATGTTAGATACCTATACATACCCAGTAATTTTTGTATATCTGGATAACTTATTAAGTCAGCCATTATGGTAATTAAATCAACACCTTTTGGTAAACTGT
The DNA here is from genome assembly GCA_020423425.1 of Chrysopa pallens. NCBI lineage: Eukaryota > Metazoa > Arthropoda > Insecta > Neuroptera > Chrysopidae > Chrysopa > Chrysopa pallens. Next base: position 44,067,694 of record CM035594.1, read on the forward strand.
TTGATACCCTGATAAATGTTTCATCCTGTAATAATGGTTGCATTTCTGATACAATAGCTGCCATTCTAGAACATTATAAAAATAATATTTAGATTAGCAATTAAACATAAAAAATAGGGGATCGGACTGATTCTAAATTTGCTATATTTCATATAAAAATGTGAAACTAAACTCAATACAATAGCAAAACTTGAAAATTAAATTCAAAAACAAAGAAATTAAGATAAAATAATAAGAGGGAAACTGTAGCTGTGTCCCTTGCACCTAGACCTTTTAATCCTCTGTACCCTGTTTTAGAACATTCCATCGCCTGAAGGCTAAAATGCCTTCTGGCTCAAGATGCAGAATTATCCAAAGCAGTTAATGCTATAAGATCTTTTCGAGACCAGTGGTCGAGTAAAAAATCTCACAGCTTTCCCATCGGAATTGTTCTCAAAATGGATGGATACACAATTTCAGACTCTAGCATTCTATATCTAACACCTTGAAGATTTCTACAGGTGCACATGAGGTGAATACAGGTTTCATCTTCCTTCAGACACGACCTACAAGTAGAATCATCTGTGATTCCCAAATTATGAAGGTGATAGTTCAACCGGGAACAGTTAAATGGTTTAGCTGTGGTAAACAAAGTAGCTTTAAGCTATCAAAGATTCTTTTCTTTTTTATCTTTCTTGAAAATTATGTTAAACATCTAATTAATATGGCGATACTAATAGTTAAAGTTATACGTAGGTATTTCCCTGTTTGTTTAATTATAAATTTCGAATGTCCATGCTTGTACTTAAAGACTTTTAAAAAAGAACTTAAGATCCATGTTTGTGCCCCTATTCATCGATGTAATAGAATAAAAATAACAATAATATTTTCACATAATTGGAGAGATATTTTTTTGTTCAAAGTGAATTAATTTGAATCAATTTTCTTTTAACTTGTGAATATACTTACTGGGAATCTTCTAATGCAGGATATTCTTCGTACTGTTCATCATCCAAACATTCATTGCCAATTGAGCATATAAAACTTTGTGCAAATGGAATCAAGCCAACGCTTGGCATTGCTCTTGGTCTAAATTGACCTTAATTAATAAAATTAAAAAAAAAAAAATACAATTAGTTATTTTTAAGCTGCATTTTAAATTGTTTATTTATTTTTTTTTTTTTATAGAATACACGAATGTATTTTTTTTATGTTTTAATTTGAAGGTTGTAAAGTGGGTTAATCAACAATTTAGGAATTTTATAGGATAAGTTTTGCATAGAACTTTAAATCAAATAATTTTTTGTAATAAAAGTTATATTTTCTGTTTACAAAATAAAAAAAAAAAAATTAATAAAAATACATTTTTCATGCAACCGACTTCAAAAAAATAAATGAAAAGGTAAATAATAATTTTAAATTAAATACTTTTATAATTAATTATTTTTCGGTGTCAAGGCCAATCAATACGTCGAGTATTTAATTTAAAATTATTTTTTACTTTTTAGCTCTGAAATCGATTTATTATTATTTTTAAATAACCACTTAAAATTTATCAATAAAATATTTATTTTGCCCCATGATGTTTTCCCTAGAAGTTTTTGTCAAATATATATGGGATCAGCTTCAAAATACCTTTGTAAAATATTATGAGGGAATATACTTTCAAGAAAAACAAAATCTTAAATTTTAGATTCAAAAAACTGTTTTTAATATTTTTTTTTTTTTTTTTTTTTTTTTTTTAAATAATATTTTCAAATTTACGACAATGTTTTATTTATAATAAGATTATATATGGTAAACAACTTAACACAACATACAAATTTTTTATATGAAATTCTGCGAAAGACAACCTAAGAAATCCACGTTTAGAACTATTGAACCGATTTAGATGAAACTTTTATTATCGACAAAAATGAAAATTGCTTGTTTTTTTTAATATAATATAATCCTTTCACACTTTCGTACAAGTTTAAATGTTGTAATATAATTTGTTGAACCCATGTAATTGCCCTTGAATTAGAATTGTAAGTGATTATAATTGGTTTGTGACTCTCCGTTGATAATGAAATAAACAATGGAATTTATTAAATTTATAAAAACAATATCTAATGTCATCTTCTTCCGCGTAAAGTATGCATGTCAGTGGAACATAAACAAAACTTCTTGTATTAAAAAAAAAAAAAAAAATTCATTCATATTTTTAAATTTACAAACAATTAATTCATATTAATTAATTAATTTTTGGTGGTGACGCATAGAAGTACACACACACTAGGGCAATTAACCGCTCACATCTTTAAATTATCTATTGCACTGAATTTGCATCAAGACGACTAACTCACATTATGAATGATATTTGATTTAGGTAATTAAAAAAAAATTTTTTTTAAAATAAATAATCCATGTAGGCTAATTTTTCATCTTATAATAATTAGAACATTAAATAACAAAATTTTAAATAATAACTTACATGTTGGCTTTATTTCTGCTGGTAATGCTAATCGGACACCCAATAGAATTGAAAAGAATGCTACTGCACAGAAGCAACTTAAAAATATCACACCCTGTAAGAAAGATTTTTATCCATGGATTATAATTGCATTATAATTCATAAAATTTAATTTGATAGATATTTAATTTTTCCTGTGTGATTCAAAGTATTATGAAATAAATTTCAGTCCTCTGGAAGCGTTAGTTAGCTCATTTTTTTAAAGTGAAAACGTATATGTGTTTATTGGTAATAGAGGCATTTCGTGAAAATAGGGCTATGTACTAACGCTATATGTTGGTGCATGAGTGAAAGAAATCGATAAATATGTGTTCTACTATATCGACAATTACAATTCATAAGAACATTTACGTCATCTGTGTATAAGTTATTTAAAATTACAAAAGGCACGGTTTTTATGGTGCATTATCGTTGTTTATTTATTTAGATTGAAATGAAAGTTTTACTTAGATAAACAGTCATTAAATCTGATAAAGAGCTTCGAAAAATGAAATAGTTTTGATTTCAGAGATAACGTCCTCGAAAAAATCGGACTTTACTTCGACATGAATCATTAGTTTTAGTAGAAAATTGAAGTCTAAAAGTGCCACTATTATGTAAATCCAGCGCTGTTCACACATAAAACTAAGTATTTTTAACTAATATTTTCAGTACTTTTTTGTTTCTATCAAAATAAATTAAACGAATTTTGTAGTTAAATTGTAATCGTTTATATAAGTACTAAAAATAATTTGCATAAAATACTTACCGGTTTTCGTTTTCTGAGTAAATAATCTTTCCATAATGTTATCCGAAGTTGCTGAGTGTATGTCATGATTTTATTCTGAAATATAAAATTGTTTTTATTAGAATTGATTATTAATTACTCACTTATAAAAAAATATTTCATTCATGAAATTTTAATAAATTATAACGTCGTAAAGTTTTCATGTATCAATTAAGTTAAACAAAAACCTTAGTTTTAATTTATTTTAGAATTTGTAGAAAAAAAAAAATTTGTTTATAAAAAATTAAAATTATAAAATTACAAATTAAATATATAAAAAAAAAATATATTTACATAAATCTTTTTTTTTCTACTATTTTACTTATTAGATTCAAGGTTCAAGTACTTTAGGTAATATTTATAATAATAATAATAAATTTGTTAATGTAATTAAAAAATTGTAAACAGTTAAAAAAAAAAAAACAATTATTAATATGAGAATTAACAATTTTTGAAATAAATATTTTTAATAGTAAATTTTTTTCTTTCAACAATAAAGAAAAAAAAAAAAGGTCAAGCATTAATTGTTTTTAGAATTCATTGCATAATTTTTATATAAAAATAAAAATTCTTAAAGTGCAGCATTCTCAATAATGCGTTTACTAGATGTTATAGAATTATGACTTGAACAAGAATGAAGGAAGGCTTCTTTAACAAGTTGAGATTGTTCAAATGATTATTACTATGAAAATTTACCCTTTAGTAGGTCAGTTGATTGCATATTACTTAATTTGTACTTCATGAACACTGAAAAAATACGTCGTAAACATTGGCTACAAATTATAGATACAATACTTAAATCTAGAAAACAGGCCATTAATAGAAATGATGAACTTTTACTAAGTTTATTCGGGTATTTTTACATGTGAATCAATTGAAAAATCATTTGTTAACGTATTACAGTCAAATTTTAACTTAAGGTTGTTCCAGCTTGGTATAGTATAGTAAGAACAAATACACACACATCATTGGTATACAGACGCATAAAGTTACTTATTATAGACAAAACATAATAGGGAAGATGCAATAAAAAAATAAAAACGAAATATGATTCAAAAACGAATAAGTTATATGCTCTTAAAGATTGTTTTTTATCTCTTGTTTTTGCAAAAAAATGTTTTATGGGCAAATCTACGATAAACGTCATTTTCTATGGAAAAATCGCACAACAAGATTTTTGAATATTAATGTTATATATATAACATTTTTATTCACAATCAACTCATTTGTATTACTAATTATTATTTATCTTAAATTTTGAAGCAAAGTGCATATAAGCGCCATAGACATCTATTAGCATAGAATGACCCTTATGTATGATCACGAATAATTAATTACGAATTTTGAACATCCATATTTTGGCTATTTTTTAAGATAACTTCAAATTTATGTTCGTGAAGTAATGAGTCTTTATTTGAAGTGTTAAAAAATAATTTATCATTTAATTATTTATTAGTTTTTAGTATTATTAGTTTCAGATTTGTTTGTTGACACAACTAAAAAAAAAAAAAAAAAATATTTCTAAAAGTATATCATAGTAAAAGAAAGTCCTGGAACACTTTGCAGCTGATATTTATGTTTTTAATTATAAATTGAATTAATTAATGTATTCATCATAATAGTCAAATAAATCCATTTAGGTATGTATTTTAAAGTATAAAGTGTTCTTTTGAATTGTGAAATATCCATATGGGATATATTTTATAGTATATAAGTACTAAGTTATTATACCCTTTGAACAGTATTGTTGAATAAATTTTCTTTTATTAATAATTCATAATCATTACTTTTATCAAATATTGATTTTTCTAAAATTGCATATATATTATAAAAGAATTTAATAACAGTTAAGAAATAAATTGCGAATATGTATATTCCTAGCATATATAGTACGCCCTAGTTTATAGAGATCATTGACCTTAGAAAGGATTTAAATTATTAAAAGAAAAATATGTCATTTGAGCTATTATAATATTGTTTTTATTTTAAATTTCAGTTTAATTTTTCATATTTTTGTAATATTATTTTTAAATCTCACAAAATTAATTATTAATAAAACCATATTATTTCTTTAAATCTTAAATTTTAAAATTTCTTCGGCTAAAACCGGACGTAATTTTATTATTAGATAAAATAATAAAATATTATTCTTACATTGTTCTACTTAAAATAGAATCCTGCTTGTCCGATACAAATAAAACCAGGAATATTCCGTTTATTCGACAATCTGAATAATTTTAATATTTTTTGTTATGTAAAAATTACAAGTTATGTATCAGTTAAAATGAATCCAGGAATCCAGAATCTTCACCATCGCAAACAACCTATCCCTTGAACACTATCAATTAAAATGAATAACAATAACAAACACTATCGTGTACATATACGTCGTCGAAAGTGGGAATAAACTCGCCGTAACCTGATCTTATCATTTCTAAATCGGTGAATAGAGTCGTGAAGAAGGAATCCGAATATTCGAATAATCGAGATTCTACTGTATTTACTGAATTATCCTATTTGTGAGAAGAATCATTTGTCGAAAGTCGAGAAGGATATCTATTATACTTAAAGGGATTTCAAATTTTAGAACTAACAGCTATTAGTTCAAAACTATTTCAGTCTCTATTATAGATTAAAATACCTAATATCGATGTTAAGCATTTGTAGACAAATACATTATAATTTGTTGATTGATCGGGCCACCCTGACTTCTGTATGTTAAAGATGTGAGTATGAAACCATAACAAAATGTTAACGAGGCAAGCAGTTATGTAATAGTCTGTTGCTCGAATTAATAATTTTATTTTTTTTAAGTGCACTCTAATTGTAATTATAATTTATTTAAATTAATTCAAATAATTATAATGTATATAATATATATTTATATTAATTGAAATTGTATTACCATTGTTAATTATATTATTATCAGTATCTATTGTTATAAAATCGGTTTTACAGTTAGTTGTTTTTTAAATGTTTGACATTTTATTTTCACTTTTTTATGCATAATAATCTAAATAAAAGGACTAAATTAATTTATCTCGAAAACAAATTATATACGTTTTTGAAGTGATACAACTGAATTAAATTGTAGAGTGTCTATTGAAAACCACAGGGTTCAATTCTCAGTATTGTATAACCGTTTCATCACCTATGCATATTATCAAACAGAGCTCAAGGATTTTACCAAAAAATTTCAATTTTTTTACCTCTATTTCCAAGATAAAAATTTTTCTGGATTTTATAAATACGCATTTCGTCTACAAAGTAGTCACCATTAGTATGAATTAGCTAATTGTATTAATTCATTCATATTTTATACATATGTATTTATAAAATACAAAAAATTTTTGATCTAGGAAATTGGAGCAAAAAATTGAAATTTATTTCATAGCCTCTTATTTCTAAAAATCCTAATAAATAATAAATAAAAATTTTACAAGTTTGAAATCTGCTAACAAAATTTTGCATAGTTTAAGTAAATAAATACTGAAATTACTGAAAGATTACAATTTTGGAAAACAGTGGTTGCCTAGGTAACCTCATCAATTTTTCATGAATAAAGTGAAAAGTCATGTGTTTCTACACTTTTTGATTTTTCATTCAATTTTCTAAAATAAATTATTCAAGATAAGCTACTTACATAAGAATTTGCATTCTATTTTAAATTTTTCAACACAATATATTATTATTTATCTACAAACTAAGATTTATGATTTGTTTTTTGTTGCCATAAAATCAAAATATACCTTTAGCTAATGTGGAGTAATGTCATCACAACTTGCAGAGGAGCGATTAGTTTTGATTAATTACGTGAAGGAAGGGTGTTGTTACTTTATCCATGTTTATTGGGATATTAATTGCTAAGCAATAAGTCGTTTAAAATTATTTCTGAATTTTCAACATTGCCAGTATAAAAACTAAAGTATAGAAAAAAAACGCACTGATCTGAATTTTTCTTTTCTAATATTCAGTTTAAAATGAAGGTTTTACTTGATAAATTAAATTAAATCTGATGAACACCTTAATACACCATAAAAAAAGTATATTTTGCCCTATATAGAATGAAAATATAACTTTGAGGAATATTTTCAAAAAAAAAAAAAGAATTTCGAAACCTAAAAGTTGAGTTAACCATAATTGAAATAACGTGTTTTGATAGTTTCTCAATCTTAAATCGCATAATGTTAAAATTAAATATTATTAATATTAAATAAAAATAGTATAACCTAGTGGTGTAGGAACCTGATTTTTTTTTTTAAAAAATTGACTTTTTAAAAAAATGAAATTTTCTCCAAAAATCATACAGTGAATTTTCTGAGTGTGATCAAAGAAGCTACCGATTTTCGTGAAAATCCAACAAGGTGTTTGAAAGTTACAGCGGAACAATCGATGGACCATGGACCTCACTTTGTTCGGTCAAATATCAGAAACATACGGATTAACAATCAGAAGAAGCATGTTCAAGCAATCGAACTTAAACATTTCAAAATTTTCTATAGGTCATCCATCAGCTATTTATTAAAATAATATTTATTGAATATTTATAAATAAACTATCTTAAGAATTTCATATTTATTCATTATTCTTGCTTGTTATGTAAACATTACATATTCGATTATTTTATTAATAAAAATAAAAGCTTGTTGCAAAATTTAAAAAAAAGTGAAGATAACAACTAACAGAGTGAATTGTTTAGATACGCGATATATGATTTAATTTCATTGTTTGGACAATTTTTAATTAGTATTCATAAAATATTATAAATATCCAGTTATATATGTACAATAATATGTATTGTAATTACCTATATGTGTTTATTAGCCAAATTTGAGCTAAAATTGTGGCAAACTCAAACATTTAACGAAAAAATGTTTCAAACAAAAGTTGTTTGTTTCAAAAAATATACATTTTTCAACTTTTCTTCTATCTTTTATAATAAGTTATCGAAAATCTGGTTTTGTTTTTGAGTTATCGTAATGACGGACGAGCAGTCGGAAATGGACTAACTGGGTGATTCTATGAAAACCTATACCAAAATTTTTGTTTGTGCGGACAATATTACGTAGCGTTACAAACTGTAGACTTAAATTAATATACTCTGACATTTTATGTATGTCGAAAAACCTTTTCTTCCATCTTAAATTAATTTGAAGCTGCAGAAAACCGTTTTATAAACTCAAAATTTTTCGAAGTTTTTCAATCTCAAGAGGTTACATTTCCTGGTATTAAATTGACATTTTTTGTCTTTATAGTAAATGATATTGAAGTATAAATACATTTTATTTACAAAATTTCCAAAGCCTTCTTATTTTTTAAGATAAAACCGAATTCATTAGATGGACAGAAGACTGAGGACATTTAAGTCTATGCACTCGACTATATATTTATTACCACCATACTTGTGATTTCAACTCATATCAACATAATTTAATACTATAATAATATATAATGATATAAAATATTCTTGTAAACGTCTATATACAAGTTTTTTTTATGTCAGGTAGAAACAATTTCGATATGTGGCGGATTTCAAAAGTTTTATGTTGGTATCAACTATGCAATCGTTGTTTCAACTCTAGAGAAAATATCTTCAATATGGTTTGTTTAGTTTACGTATTGGTAAACGAAAAATTTTCTATATAACACATTACAATCTTTATACATATACTCAAAGAATAAAAAGATGCGACACTTTTACCTATTTTAATTTTTTACCTATTTAAAAATGACACACTAAAAATGATAACTTTTTATCATATAGAATGAATTGAGAATAATTAATTGGTTGCGTATTTTTATACTCGACATATATAACTGTATAGACTGGATATTTAGAGTTGTTTATGAATCCTAATAATAATTAAAAATAGTTCAAACATTGATATGTCGAGGATCTAAACAATTAACTCTGTTAATAGTTATATTCACTTGTTTTAATGGTGTTTCCACATTGTACACACTACACAGTAAAAGACTGGTGAAAATTATAAAATAGTATTTTGGTGGACATTCGACATAAGAACGCGTGAATTTATTTGTTGTGACATTTGAATATACCCATAATCGCCGTTTAAACATTTGATAAAATTTTTCGAAAAACATATGAGCAGAAGGTCTCATTTTTATATCCCCTTTAAGGCTCACCTTGTTTTTGGATATGAAAAACATAATTTGTAATTTTTTGTTTGTTTGCATGGAGGTAATAAAATTCATGATTTATTCTATATATTATTACCTATATTAAATTTAAATTTTTATTTCAAGGCTCATTTCATTTAAAATTATTCTTTGTATTTGTCTGCAAAACAAAAAGTTCCATCAAAACAACTTATTCATAAAGATTTAATCATTAATAATTTCACAATGTATATATATATATATATACATATATATATATATATATATATATATATATATATATATATATATATATATATATATATATATATATATATATATATATATATATATATATAATATTCTCAAAATGTAATTTAAAACAAACGAAAAATTATTGACCTACAGTCTATTATTGTTCTTAGAGCGCAAAATTATTAAATAACGGAGTCCCAGAGTTTATTATGGGTTTACTTGTTTCAAATTAAACATAAATATAGGTACATTATTTTTAACAGAAATGCTTTTTATTTAAGTACCTATAATTAAGCAAATTTATCACTTAAAATATAGTTCACTTTCCAAAATTTGTGAAGTAAATCGGATCAAGATTTGCATTGAATTTAGAAAGATGAATTATAAAATTTGCAATTATTATCATATCATACTCATATAACTTTTTATAAATTTTCTTTGAAACTGACTTTTCATAGTAATTTTCATACTAAATTTTCATGTCTTAACTGAGTTCAAAACAATACGTTTGCATAAATAAAATATGTTTAATTTTGTAAACAACCAATAATAAACAAATAATCATCCAATTCACTTCTTAAGAATTTTAAGAATGTATTTATTAGCCTCGTTAGGCTATCAGGAGATTCTTAATTACAAATTTCCAAAAATTATTGCTATTCTCGCTAACAGTAATGATTTAATTAATAGAGTCTATATGGAAGATATAAACCAATTACGATAATGAGTACAATATTCTTTTACTAATAACATCGGGGTGTCACCGTGAGCGAAGGTCTACTGCTCAATGGTGCTACTATAGTATTATACATACGTAAATGGTATTGGTTTTCTCCATAGGAAATTTATATTCCATAATATATGAAAATAACAATTTAATTGGTTAATTTGCAAATGAATATTATTAAATTTATAATAAATATGTTAATGTTAATAATAGAATATGTAACTTATAATTTTTATTGAATAGAAAATTTGTTTTTTTTTTTTTTTTTTTATCTAAATATAAAATCGTGATGGATTTAATTTTCAATTTTGCTTGAATTGTTGATTATAATAATTTATGAAACATGGTTTTTTTTTTAAATCTTTGTACTTGATTATTTAATTGCAAATAGACGTAATTTTATTACAAAAGAATATAAAATTATGTTTAAAATTGCATTTAAAAAAATTTTAATAATTCAGTTGTGTTTTAGAACCGAGAACACAAATATTTAACTAATTTTAAGGAAACATTGAATTCGATTAAAACTTCAATTTAGTAGCTTCGATCTTGCTTGGTCATTAGATTATCCTCAACTTTCGCTTTAAACTCTTTACAGATTTGAATTTGTTATTTGTTTTTATTATATAAATACCAAAATTAAGACGTCGGTCTACCGAAAAGGTGGGATGGAAAACAGAAACGATGAAGGTGAATCTATGAGAAAAAAAGGAAATTTTCAACTCTTCAAATTAGACTTAAGTTAAAAAAATATACCGATGCACTCTTTGTGGGTTTCTGGTCACACTCTTTGTGTATTGGAGGGTAAAGAGTCCAGTGTTATGTATGTCATAGACCGCTAGTTCCGTCAACGCGACCGCCATTAACTGCGTGTGTGACTGATGATGGTTAAAACTGATTTTTTTTTTTTTAATTTAAGCTTTTTATAATTATATTAAAGCCTTTTAAAATGGTGCTTAATATAAAGATTATTTGGTAGAGAAGGTGTTAAATTGATTTAAATTAAGTTATCATATACAATTTTCACTTTATATTTTCCCTGAAGTGATTGCCATTACCTCGTTCATCCCTATGTATAAGGAAACACAATGGGTCTCAGTACTTCGTGCGCATTACATTAAAACACAATTTTGATACTTAATAAATGGAAGATAATGTTATGTGAAATAGAAAAACCCAGCTGCGAGTCCAACGCGTTTCTTGTACAAGTTAGGCGGGCGGTACCTTGACACTGCCAGTCTTCACCTAGGGCAACAAAAATAATGCAATGTAATATTGACGTCAATCTTCTTTCTTTGAAGTTTGATTATTGATAGTTAAGTAAAACCTGTTTACAGTTTTTTCTCATATTTTATGAATTGTATTTTTTATTTACTATATCAAAGTTTAAAATAATTAAATTCAAAGAATTAGAGTAGTATTAATGTATATACCTGGTTATTTACGCAAAGTATGTAAATAACCAATTAAACGATTTGCGGAGTTCTATGGTCTAACAACGATTTTGCATTTTGTCTGTCTATATTTATCTAAGTTTATTCCGCTGTAAATTTTGAATGTCTAGTTCGATTTTGACGAAATTTGGTAGGCACTATGATCACACTCAGAAAATTTACTGTATAGTTTTTGAAAAATTTTCATTTTTCCCTTAATTTTTTTCGAAAATACTAAAAATTTAATTTTTTTCTAAAAAAAAAAAAAAAACTAATAAATTCATCTGATGTACTTTGTACATCAAATAAAACTAAACTTATAATGATATGTTCGAAAAAAATAAAAAGATTCTATAAAGCTCTTACAATTCAACCCTAAAATTATCAATTTTGATTAGATGAAAAATTGTTTGAATTAAAGATTTAAAAATAACATTTTTTTAATGAATTATAAAATATGGACGTTTAAAATCTTAATTAAACAAAGATTGATTGGCATAAATGACGTCATACATGTTCATCACCATGGTGATTTTACATAAGGGTCATTCTACGGTAAGAGGAATTCCTATCAATGTCCACGGCACTTATATATACTTTCCTTCAAAAATTAAGATAAATAATGTTAGTATGCTCAAATGAGATGATTGTGAATAAAAATGTTATATAAATTAAATTAATATTTAAAAATTTTGTTTTGCGATTTTTCTATAGAATCCGCTTATCGTAGAATCCATAAATCTTTTTTTGCAAGAAAGAGACAGAAAACAACTTTTAAGCACATATAACTTATACATTTGTCTACTGTCACATTTTAAAAGGTAAAATAACAAATTTTTTGTATTGCATCTTCCCTATTCATGTTTAACTATTTATAATTCTATTCAATTAAATTCTACGTTAATATTAATACCATTAATTACCATGCATTATATAAATAATTAAATTTTTTATTTATAGTTTAGAAGTTTTGTATAATAATAATACTGTTTGAATATTATGTGAGTGGAAATTTATTTTTGATTAATAAAACATTAATCTTACATATAAACAGTTGAGCTGTAAGTTTTATTCAAGTAGCTGGTAATTTTAGAATTTTTTTTTTCTTCTTATTATGAATCTATGTTTAACTTATTTGATCTACCTTGAACATTGAATCATGTATATTTTTCTTTGCAAAATTAATTATTATAAATTTTAATTTCTAAAGATAATTGAACATTTTGATAACATATTGACAATTTAAATTTAATTTAACAAGTGAATATTATAACTAACAGAGTTAATTGTTTAGATACTCGACATATGGTACAGTATCAAAGTTTGAAAATTCTAAATATTTAATCTACTGTTATAAATACATATATAATTTTTAGCTAAAATTGTGGCGAATCCAAATATTTTACGAAAAATTGTGAGAGACAAAAGATAATTAAAAAAAAAAAAATAATTAAATATGTTTAATATTTGAAATTTTCGTTTTAATTTTTCGTTTTTGTAGGTTCTGTTTTTTTGAAAAATTTTTATTTTTTACTTTTGAGCCTTGTATATAACTACGAACAATTTTTCATTTGGATGAAATTTAATTACTAAAAATTGTTTTTACCCCTTCTATCCCCTTAAGAGCATTATTCTGGTTTCCTATCATGGGATGTATTATGTTATTTCCAACAAAAAAAGAATCATCAAAATTGGTTCATAAACACGCTTAAAAAAATATATATATATAAATAAATAAATTTAGTTATATCTAAATATTTAGATGATTTGATTATATAATAAGAAAATCCTTCTTGATAAAAAAACATGATATAAAATTTGGAACTTTTTTTCTAGCATATACGCTACTATGACCTATTCTAATATATCTATATTACAAAAAATGCTTTCCTATTTCAAAATTTTATTTCATTGATACCACACATTAGACACAATAATCAACTTTTTATCACAATTTATCTCCAATTTAATTGTGAATAATTCATAAACTTGTTATTTATAAAGGAAAACAAAAGAAACATTTTAATAATTTAATTTATGCAGGAATATAAATATCATTAATTGTATAAAACTGTTAATTAGCAAATTCCATTGTGATCAGTAATTAATTAATTTTGTACATTAAAAAAAAAATTATATTGTGAATGAAAAAGTATTTTTCCTTTTTTTTTTTTGTTATTACAAATTATTGAAAAAAATTACAATAAATATCCAAAAAATTTCTATATATATAAAAAGAAATATACTTTAGACCGATTAATAATAATATATAAAGAAAAATAATAAAATATAAACATATTTTTTTCATATTCTTTAGACAATAGTCAATAATATCCATATAGCGGGAATGAATAAAAAAAATGTCATTTTTTATACCTGTTTTTTAACTATTTGTTTCTAGTATGCAAAGGTAAATGACGCATACTGTGTAATAAATAATTAAAAAACAGATAATGCAATTTTTTTATTTTTTTACTAAGGAATATTATGAAGTATTGTATAACGAATATAAAAAAAAATATCTTTTTTATTTTATCTTTTTCGGTTTAAATTGTAGTTAAAAAGATTGTAGTGGAATAGTTTTTAGTATTCATGCGCCGATTCTAACTAGACGATAATGATTGATTTATACAAAACAAATAATACAAAATTATTAATTTTGTTTAGACTACAAAATATTCAAAAGACAAACCGGTTTTAAAATAGTATTCAGTATCAAAACAAAAAATCAAATATTTAAACTAAAACAATAAAACGCATACTAGCTGTGAATACATGTTGGTCAACAAATAAGTATAAGATTATTATGAATAGAGTTATGGACTACTACTTGCACGTTGACCCCAACTCTAGAACAAGATTAAAATTACCAAAACATTTATACTAAAGTTGAATCATTTTTGTTAGTCCACGTGATCACATTAAGGCTTGTTTTGTTGATTCTATTGTTTTGGTTAAAACATATTACATACTGTAAATACTAGTGACCTATTATGTATAAATGAATATAACCGTCAAACAATCAACCAAATTGTAGAATACAAATGTTAACGTGAAATTTTTGTTTACAAATAATGGACCAACGAAAACGATTTAACTATAAATTATCCAAATTTGAATTTAAACGTTGCATCGACTTAAATAAGAAAGTTTTGAATAAAAGTATGTTTAGTACGTAATGTTGTTATGTCTAACAGTTTTATACCACATTAGCATATCCGTCGGATTTATGAGTAATTATATTAATTTCAATTTTGCTTTTGTTGAAGATAATTTTTTTTAATATCATTGAACAATTATTAAAAATTTTCTTTGTATGTGCCATCACAGATAAGAATTGTGACAATTACGGCTTTTCATTGTTATTATTCAGTCACGTGGTATCATTATGTGACATTCCTCTTTTAATAGTTTTCAAGTCTTAGGTTGCAAAAATTTGATATACACATTTAGTCACGCGTGGTACTGCCAGTACTGGTAGCAAGCGATTACTTCTCGTTAAGGACGATTACTTCTGTCCTGCGAGTGACATTGAAGGAGAGGTGCTTACACAGCTAGGAAGTTAGTAGAAATTTCGAATCGCTTGCGCAAAAAAAAAACAACTCAAACTTTTTAGAACCCCTAGGCAAATGAAAAGATATTGCTGTCTATTGAAATTATTGCGAAAATTTTCAATATTTTATTGAACTGGTACTTTTTTTCACGACTGTATTATATATTTAATTACGTAACTTGATTGGATAATATGCAAAAGTATTATTGTGCAAATAAAATAACAAATTGTTTATCATCATATAATCGGTATTTTATTTTTAGAATAAAAAAATAATTATTTAAATGTAATCTTAAACATGACGAAATTCAAAATTTACCATTTTATATCATTTTTATCCTTTAAAATTTATGTCTTACGTAAAATTGCAAAATTTAAATCGTTTAAACATATCAATCAAAAAAAGAAATAAGTGCGAACCGCAAGGTCAATGCAACGAACTTCCCAATGACGAGCATTAAAAACAATAATTTGTTTATTTTTATGAATATGGGAAGTTTTTGGTCTCTGCTTTTAGTATATTTTATCCTCAACAAAAATCAGAATGTTTGATTTTGCTGAAATTCAGTTTTAAGTTATTAAACGTCGAAAAGAAGTGGAAATAATCGAGACGAAAAATTCCATATATATACACACGTAGACTCAAAAAGTGTGGAACTAATACAAAATTCGACAATTTGATTAAACTCAATTTTTATTAACACGAACCTCAAATCAAGGTAAAAACGTCAATTTCCTTTCACTTTCCTTATGAACTCACCGTCTATTTAAGATGTGAAATTTCCGTATAAATAATATCTCGGCTATTTTTTCCATTTTCCTCAGTAAATTTGCAACGGTTTCTTATGTATTACATTATTTCCCGCGACTTAATAATAATACCTTTAAATACTAAGTTATAAACGTATCGCGATCAAGGCCATCTCGATTGGAAAGAAATTTTTTCGAAATCCACAATAAATACGTGTCTTACCATGTTCACTTCTTTCTCTCTTCTCAAAAATTTGAAGTAAAAAGTATCCAAAAATGATCCCAGGAAAATAAACAGAAATTACCCCAAAAATTAAAATAATTAATCCCAAATATTACCATCTTTATCGAATTAGAATATTTTAAATTGTGCGCAAACCACATACGCATAGACATTTTTATAAATATGGATGAATAAAATAATTTAACAAGTTTATATAAAAATTTTCCGCATAAAATCAAAGTGTTAGCAATAATAACAGGTTTTTTAAAGAATGTATGATATTCGTATTAATAAATTTCTGATGATTAGAACTAAAACAATTTCATAGAAAGAAATTGATATATTCCACAACTAAGTACAGTTTTAGATTCATTATTATTTCCAATTATCATTTAAAAATAATAATTTTAAATAAATGTTTTTACAACGAAAAGAGCACGTATTTATACGAAAGAATAAGCAAAATTGGTCAATTGAGTCCAATAGATCCATGATGACTTTTAAACCATAAAACATAAAAGGAAAATTAACAGACAAAAAATACAAGTTTTGTTTGAGGTATTTTTTCATAAAATGTTTGTATATATACAATTTTAGTTCAAGTTTATATAAGCATAAATTTTACAATCCATATTTAAACTAGGGCCAATAATTTTAGAAACTAAAAAAAAAAAAAAAAAAATTATAGTAGCTTGAAACCGATTGAAAACGGAAGAGAATATAACAAAAATAAAAGGAAAAGTAATTTTCGGGCGATCTGAGGTCGGGAAGTGGAAGCGAGTGAGTTTTAAAGGCAAAACACGGTTTATCTCGATTTTCGGCAAAAGTACCTGTGGATAAATAAAATTAAATAATTTTTTTTTTGCCGCATTTTATTACCGAAGACTTTTTCTCACCATCAGATAGGTATAAAGCACAATAATATCCAATAAAAAAGAGGGATTTTTCTTTTAACCATTTCTTCTCCTTGTAGTAGTTTTGTACATGATTTCAATTGTAAATCTGATTCAAGAGACACGATTGAAAAGTTTATTTGACATAAAAGGTACTATGTACTTATTTTATGTTGAAAACATTTTTGTTCAATTACATGTCATCATATTATTGTTGTAAAACATAACATTTTAAATGAAATAATTATGTCAATTACACTACATTTTAACTTTCAATTTTATTTTCACACACATGCGATATTTTACGTAGATATTATAGAAATAAGACAGTAGTAGATATCTTGTGTACTAATTAATACCTATTTACATTATTTTTTTTTTTTTTTTGTTTACATCAATTACAATAATATCTTTTATTATTGTGAATATCAATTCATTATTCACGTGGTAAAAAACATTCACGTTATCAAATGTGTGAAATTTTCATAATATTATTACCAATTTATTTATTTATACATTTTTGTAATATTTGAATTATAATTTTTAAAATATTTATTTTTTTATTTGTCTTATATGGCCAGCGGATATCATAAGATTTTCTGATCAGAAATTCTGTTAAATAAAAAACATGTTAAGCGTTACATCAGATTTTCTGATCAGAATAATTTTTGAATAATTTTTGGAAATCATTTTAAATAATTCTTGATTACATAATAGGAGCACACTACTGCATTGATAATTCCGAAAAATCTATACTATTACCAATGAAAATTAATGTTAAAGTTTAAATTTTTAAAACAGCACGAAAAATAATGTTTCTGTAATGACGGTTGTCACGTTGTGCATGTGACGTAGAACGCTAGTAAGCTAGTTAATATTAATACAACAAAACAGTACAGCATCTGTCATGACACCCTTGTTTAATATATGTTTGTAATATATTCTATAGTTTACTAGCAAGTGACGTCACCACAGCTGTTACCAATTACAGCGCGTTTTCGTGCCAAATAAAATTTTTTAAATTATTACATTTTATTTGGTGTAATTTGCAAAAAGGAAACATAATTTAGTTTAGTGAACTATATTATTTTAGGATATTATTTTATAGGATGGCCACAATTTGTAGTATATTTTTAATGTTATCAGATAGCCTAATAGGCTTGATTGGGCAAAGTATTTCTAATAGTTACAGGGAGAAAATTTTGTAAATGCGATATTTTGATTCAATATTTTAATATCTATCTAATACAGAAAAATGTATTTTGAAAAATTCATCTCCGTCCAGCTAGGAGACCAAAATATTTAAAATTGTTATTTAAATATGCTAAAAAAAATTAGGTGCTTCAAAATTAATCAAATTTTTTAATTAGAAAATTGAGTCATTATGATGCACTGTTTAAATATCAGAATTAAGTGCTTTTTAAATTCATTTCTGAATCTCGATAATAAAGAGATAGATATATGAAAATGGACTGTTTAAGTAATTGTTGAATGCTCATTTCAATGCTCATTTTTAAACTAAATTTATAATATTCAAAATTTATTAAAACAGTAGGTACAATTTTTGTAGGTGCATTCAGTAGACACTTTCTCTTGTCGTTTATAAAAACCTATAGTGGTTTAGATATATATTTTGTACATAGAGATAGGAAATTACATAATCAGTAAAAAATTGTATTCACGCAACTTGCTTTTGCTAAAAATATTAATAGTTACGTAAAAGGAACTATTATGTGTGTAAATAGCAACAACAATTTTAACTTAAATATTAAATATAAATTTAAACAAAAAAAAACCTCCAATATTGAACATAAAACGTGCAATATCTTCACCGATTAAGATGACATTTGGAAATTATGTGAAATAATTGTAAAAAACAAATTTAATTGTATAGATACTCGATATCAACTCGATCGATATCAATATTTGTATTAATTTTATGATTTATAAAATACTCTAAATATGTATATTGCAAATATATGTGCTGCAATATTTGAGCTGAAATTGTAGCCAATCTAAACAGTTTTAGAACAAATGTTTCAAACAAAAGTCGTTTGTTTTTGAATTTTTCTTTCATGGTTTAAAAACTGGATTATGGATCCTATGGACCCAATTGACCGATTTTGCTTTCTCATGAGCTTAATCTCTCTTTTTTTGAGTTATCTTTATTAGATACGGAGGGACAGGCGTGCGGAAATGGACTAATTTGGCGATTCTATGAACACCTACATCAAAATTTTTTTTCATTAAAACTGAAATATATAGTAAATCGTGTTAAATTAGCCTAAAATCATTGAAACTTGCACAGTTTTTAAACAAAAATTTTTAGTACTTACAAAATCTGCTACTTAATTTATGAAACAAATTGACTTGTCCTTACCTAAACCAAACAAGAAAAACATAATTATAAATGGAAAAAATTATATATGCATTTATAAATATATTCTTTTTGCATTATATTTTGTAACAATGAACATGAATTTGAAGTTTTTTTTTTTTTTTAAATCTTAAAAAATAGTCAAAATATGGACTTTCAAAATTCTTAATTAAACAAAGAAGAAGATTTGCATAAATGACGTCATACATGTTCATCTCAATCAATAGTGATTATACATAAGAGTCATTTCTAAACTAAGTGATGTCTATGGCACTTACATACACTTCACTTCAAAATTTAAGATAAATAATGTTAGTATGTAACAATGACTTGATTGTGAATAAAAATATTATATAAATAACATTCATATTAAAAAATTTTATTGTGCGTTTTTTCTATTCTATAGAAAATGACTGGTTATCGTACAATCATTCATAAAACTATTTTTGTAAGAATCGGATGGAAAACACATTTAAAGAGCTTATAACTTATTTAATTTTTAATCAATTTTCATTTAATTTTTGAATTTTGTTTGGTATTGAGCCTAAATTAACATTTTGATTGGTAAAATAGCAATTTTTTTGTATTGCATCTTCCCTGTTTTCAAAATTAGCAGATAATTTTTATACTTTACTCGGCGTATTGCCTAAAATAAATGCCTACCTAAAATAAACAAGAATATCCGTCGTAGCTTGAAACTTATTCATGAAAAATCAAAAATTTTACACGTAAAATTGAATTTTTTAAGAAGAAAAGTAGTATGCAACAGCATTAATTAATCTATAAAAAATGTTTTTACAAACATGGCTTCCGAGAAAAATTAAAATTTATAAATAAGATTTTCACACGTTTCACACGCAAATTATAAACAATATTGGAAATAGTGTGTTTTTTTTATTTTAGGTTTAATAAAATTGATTTCAATTAATTATTACCACACGTATTGGCGTTTTAATTTTATAAAAATATTTTTTATTTTTATGTTATCATCATAACAAAATGTATATTAATTTCTACTTATTTATGTTAAAAACTATAATAAAAATACGTTTTATTTGCGTGTCTCATTTTTAAATAAAACCAAATTAGTAATTTTACTTTCAATATACTTTATTTATTGTAAAAAATTTATGTTTAAATTTGAAATGTTTCTTTGAAATTTTAATGTCTAAATTAAAAACTAATACGAATAAATGAAATAAAAAGTATGGGTCCGAAAGTTGATCGTTCTAAAATCTTCATGATAACTTTTTTTAAATTTGATTTCCAGTGATAATTTTATGATTTTTTTTCGTGCTACGTATATGGTAAATTTGGATTTAACTTTCAGTATTTTTTTTCCAATTCCAACAAGGGCTCTAAGTGCGACCCTTAAGATTGAAATGGAAAACTTCGCAATGCGGAAAAACAATAACTTCCGAAAATTTATAATTTAATTATTATTGTTTATTATAATGAAAAAAAAGAACACATTTGGGTTCTATCGACCTGGAAACGCAAAGATAACTCGGGATTTATATAATTGGATCCATTACAAAAAGTTCCTAATTAATAGACGGCTTGCACCAATCGGAGTGATAACCGTCACCAAATTAATAACTAGTAACATCTCCACGAAGGGTCATTACGACTAGCTAATTCGTACCGATGATGACTCCTTCTAGTCAAAATACGTATTTATAAAATACAAAACATTTTGTTCAAGCAAATTGGGGCGATCGAAATTTATCCCTTGGTTACAACAATGCAACGTCCTTTTTGTATAAATTTATTGTTCATGCTTTTTTTTTTTAATTCAAAGGTATTGCACAAGTCATTGAATTTAATATTTCAATTTAAACATTTTTTAAAAGTTTTATTTAATTAAATTAAAGAATTCGGATCGCTATAAAATGAAAAAAATTCCATGAAAATCACGTTAAAACATTTGTACGTGATTAATTAAAATTTTGTTCTAAACAAAATTGGTCAATTTATTTTTATTATTACATAAAAAATAACTAATATAATAACAGATTTTATGACTTATACGAAACGCTAAATTAATATTTAATCTGGTTATAATAATTTTTATACTCGACATACATAATATGTGAGAGTAAAAAGAAATCAACTTTTAATTTTTGTATAAATTTGGTTTTGGCAACTTTGATAAAACGTGAAAAATATTAAATTTAAGTGTAGTAAAAGTGTTAATATCTTTTAAATAAAGTGAAAACACGAAAATTGGCATTCTTTATTTTCATTTTATTTTTACTTGTTATACTCAAATTTAATTTTAAATCTTGGCGCCACGAATATCGTTATCTCCCCACAGTCTGTAGAAGCTCCAATAATGCTATTGTAAATGATTGAGCACTTGAAATATACATTTTTAAATTTATTAAAAGAATTATACAAGTCTGTTAATAGTTGATACAAACAGATTATCAGTCTATATAAATATTTCAACGTCTATGATCACTATTGTCATTTCTATACACATTGGCATAACACATTGTAATATAGTTATATATTTTTCATGTTAAATCACTTAATAAACACCAAACTATCTGACATCAACTTTTGTCCATGAATTTATCCCTCCTTCTTCAATATTTCCTCCCAATTTTCACTTTATAAATTCCTACTTTCACGTTGCTCAATAAAAATTCCTATTTACCACCAAATCCTTTAATTCATACATACAATACCGATCTCTCACTGCGCTGGTCCATTTTTTCTTTGTCATCCATCAGCATCCAACCAGGGGGTTTATTCCCCAATTCAAAATATCTACAGATATATTATAACGTTCTATAGCTATTACTAGTATATAAAGATTAAAGATTCGTTTTTATACTCGACATTATCGAATTTGTCAAAGTATATTAATTAACGAAAAGAGATAACGAGCTCAAATTTTAGTGGTGTACTACTTTTTAACGATAAACAAATTTTTTTCAAAGAACTTTTGTTTGAAACATTTTTTCGAAAAATGCATGGATTCGATACAATTTAAGCTCAAATTTAGCTAAACGAACACATTATTATACATGTATTTATAACTGTATACACTGGATATTTAGAGTATTTTATGAATGTTTATTAAAAATAGTTGAAAGAATAACAATCATATTTTGAATATCTAAGCAATTAATTCTGTTAGTTGTTATCTTAACTTTTTTTTATTTGTTTGTAATGAATATGCTCAAAACTACTGAACCGATTTTAGAAATTCTTTCACCAATAGAAATTTTATTATCCGCGAGTAACATAGGACATAAATATTGTTTATTTTCATATCTATGTACGCGTGCGTGGCCCGTTTTTTAAAATAATTTGGTGACGCTAAATTCAAAAACAACTCAATCGATTTTTAAAAATAATACACCAATAGAAAACTATATTATCAGCGAGTAACATGGGCTGTAATTTTTTATTTACGCATCTGGGCAAACTGGGCCCAATATTTTAAAAATTTCTAAACGGTGAGCGAGATTAAAAAACTGAACATACAAAAATGTTTTTTTAAATATTGTACTTATATTTTTTGGGTCTAAAAATTGCTATTTTAGACTGTCGAACAACCTAGATTTGCATTTGTTATTGAATAATATGTCTAGTAAAATAACAAAACAACGAATATCCACCAATTTTCAATTATGCGCAATTGAAAATTCTATGGACTCTGAAAAAGAAAACTTTTTAGAATTATTTTTTTTGTTGCACTAACCAGTAACGGATTAACGAGGTTTTTTTTCTTAAAATGACAGGACTAAATATTACTAACAAGTAAATTTGTGTTTGTTTTTGATAAAGTTTTATTTCAAGAGGTCGTAATGTTAAATCATTTACAAAGATTTTTTTTAATGTGTTGTGTCTGCGTGAAGTATTAATTAATATAGTCAAAATTATGTCTTAACACGTGACCCATAATTTTAAGAGATTTCATTTTACACAAGTTAAGAGATTTCAAAGAGCTTTGATAAATAATAGATTTATTGTTTATCATCTCGAAAACTGAAATCATTTATTGTATAATGATTATTACATTGGATGGGTTAAGAGGAGTTCTTTTAAGAGATCTTCTCGTCAAAAGGGCCGCAAATAGTATATTAATATAGAAAATAAAAAAAGTAGCTATTGAAAGTATTATTTGCGATTGTCTTAGATGACTGGAAGACGTAAAAAAAATCTTATGAACTTTATTATACTTATTTACCATAAAAAGTGAGTTTAAGTTCGTGAATGAGCAAAATCGGTCCATTGGATCCATGGATCGTTGATACAACTTTTAAACTATAAACGTTTGAAGAAAAATTCAAATATAAAAAATTTTTATTTATGTATGTAAAATTGTTTCGTAAAATGTTAGGATTCGCCACAATTTAAGCTCAGATAAAGCTAATTATCCTTATATTGGTAAGTACAATACATAATTATTTTATCGGAAGTTATTTTTAACTCAAGATTGATTAATACTTTCAAAACCTATGAAATTAAAAATAAAAACTAGGTACATCTTGATAATTAATTTTGTTTTTATTCATATTTAATTCACACGAGGATCTTGATCAATTCAATAAAGTGTGAAATCTATATTTTATCAATACATGAATTAAATAACAAAATATTTGTATTATAATATTTTCACGGATTTTATATTTAATATTTACACAAGTGAAAATATTACTTAAGTACATATTCAGTACACATGCACTTAAAAAGATAATATTTAGAATTTTCCTTATCATTTTTTTTATATTTTTATTTGACAGTAAGTGTGTGGCAATGAATTTTTTTAAATATTTTTCTTATTGGATTGAAAAAAAACTTTTCTTCATAATGATAATAATTTGTTAAGTAATTAATTTTATTATTTACAATAAATAGACCGGTAGCTATTTATTTTCAAGATATTTATTATTTGAAACATGAATGATCAAATATTAGACACCTTTACTTGATTCCCTTATGGACGCGTTTTCTTTCGAATAAAAATACCAAATACCAATCCAAAGAAACGCGATAGAAAAAAGTTAAAGGCACAAATAAATCATGTTAGGGTACCGCTCTCAGAATGGCAAATTCAGAGCCTTGAAAAAATATATACTGTGCACCTCTTTGAGTAAGTTTGATACAGATAATGAGTAAAATAATAAAAATCTTGGAGAGTCACTATTTATCCCACATAAAAATGATCGTAGTGGCTACCGGTCTAAATTTCAAAATTAATTCTACATTACTAGATTACATTAAACATTTTAATTTTTGAAATCAATACAATTGTAAAAATTGATATGCAAATAAAAGGACGTAAATATTTGATTAATTTTATGGAAGCAGTCTTTTGATAAAAGTACAAATTATTATTTAAAAAAAATTAAATAAAAACACTGCTGCTAATACTGGGCTAATACTTCCACTTATTGTTCAATAAAAATTGATAAATGTGTGTCCAGGTATTTTAGATTTTAATGTGTATAACATCAGTGTGCCATGTTGTCTTCTGATGCCTTGAGAGACCTTTGGGAAAACAGAAAAGTAACCGTGTTTGAGTAATACAATTGAACCAGTTGAGCATGCTCTAGAACTATTATTACCAGTTTACATAAGATAAAATAAGAGCGTAACCGCAGCTGCTTCCCTTGTACCTAGACCTTTTGGTAATCTGTACTCTCCTTAAGAACACTCCATCACCTGAAGGCCATGATGCCTTCTGGTTCAAGAAGCAGAGAATCTACCACCCAGAGCAGCTGGTGTTATATTATGTTATCAAGACCAGAAACCACGCAAAAATCCCACAGTTCCAGATCCGAACATTCTATAGCTAACACCCAGAAGATTTCTACAGGTGGAAATGGCGTGAATGGAGGTTTTACGCCCTCCAGGTGCGAAATATAAGTAGGATCGTTTGAGATTCCCAAATTATGCATTGATAGATCATCTGTGATTGTATGCAACTTATCCCGTCGCATGCTATTCATGAAGATCCAGTAATCAAGTGTGCTTATGGAAACCAATACTTAAAACAGGATATCATAGAGCATCTTGCAATTGGAATAACAGGTACAGACGAGAGGGGTGTCAGTGACGATTCCTCTCGCACTAATGAATCCGCTACATCATTCTCCTTTATGTCAGATTGACCAGAAAACCAATATACATACTTCAACTTCAAGGAATTAGTCACAAGTTTATACCGTTTTTGAAATTTGAAATCTATATATTCATTTACTTCCTTTATTAATATCGTTATCTTTTTATAAATGATTTATATATTTATACAATAAATAGATACATCAAATAAATTATATTTATTATTATTTCAATCATATGTCGAGTATCTAAACAAATAACTCTCTATTAGTTGTTATCTTGCTTGTTAAAAAATCATTTTAAATCCTTCATAATTTTAGGTATCTTACGTAAATTTTTATCACATTTAAAGGAACCAGTCAAGTGTTTTTTTAACAGTTCTTAACATAAAGTTTTTTTATAAACCAAAAAGATTTTCTAATCAATCATACCACAACCTACCTATAAATTGAAAATATATTCGAAAATAATTTTCGAATAAATTTTTCCCATTACAAAATTGAATATTAAAAAGAATTATAATAATAGATATTAAACTTTGACACTAAAGGTACATAATATTTGACCTACACGTTTATACGCCAATCATTATTAATACAAATTAAAACATTTTTTTTTTTTTTTATAATAAATGTATATTAAAGTTTTTATATTTGGTTAGTGAATGGACAGGCAAGACAAATATGTTAGTGAAATCAAGATATGAATTGTATAATATTAGGTATCTACTATATAATAACTCTCTTGGCATGTGTGTTCACGAATAAGGTTATCGAGATTGGGCTTGAATTGTTCTTTGTAAATAAATTCATTAATCAAGAAATATCGATAATGCTTGTATATTTTAAAATTAAAATTAATATTTCTTTTTTTAAAAATATATTAATAAATTTTTAAAAATTCCGGTATATATTTGTCGGTATTTGAGCTAAAACTTATATGCCCGGGTGACCAGCCAATTAGACGATCATTTGTCGCCTAGCCGATCACAGAAAACATTGAAAAGAGTTAAAGATGAAATTTGAGTATTTGTCAAATTTAATTTGATTAGGGTATGGTTATGAATCTGGTGAGAAATTTTAAAAAAAATATTTATTTTTTATTTTTACAGTCCATTATGTAAATGCAATTAACATAATGGACTGTAAATCCTATAACTTCATACATTCTTCTCATTTTGCATTGTTTGAAACTAATTTTTTACAGGACATTTTTTTAAATTTATATTAGAAATTGTTTTCGTCTTTTACTTATTCTGACTCTCTATAAACAGCACACTATTTATTTAAGCCTGGAAGGTGTAGAAAGTTTTTAAAAGAGTATTGGTAAAATTAGAAGTTTCCACCTATTTATCTTGTTTTTTCATCATGATCAATGCAAGTTTTCTTCAATTGTTATTGGGATTATATTTCAAAACTTTTATATTGGTAATCGTAGATCGGGTATTCTAGTGATTCTGACAGGCGTCATATTATTTGATAGTCGACAACCGACAATCCCATTATGTAGAACGATTCTTAAGAATATAATCTATGGCACCTTTATACTAATAACGAATCATTCAACATTTCATTATTTCATTTATCAAAATTGGATATATATATATAATATATATAAACATAAATACTTATAAATACACAGACTATTTAATTCACTATAACCTCTAGTTTCCATTGTCATTAAATTTGATTAATAATACATATTATAATTCATGGTTAAACATCTGATTAAAATTAAAAAAATATATACAAACATTTTTTTAAGTCATAAACCGGTCAATAACCAAACGCAACTATTTTTATATATCGGAAATAATTTTTTCAAGATTTTATACGCATATGAATCTCTTAATATTAATCGAAATAAGAGCTAATATTATAAGTTCAAGGCGAATCAATATAATTTTATTTTAATTTTATTATCGTAATAATTTTTCAGGCCTACTAAAGATAATTGTCAAGGCAATTTTAATTGATAAATGTTTTTGACTAATATTATTATGAATGTTATTTAAAGAGACCTCTAGGATTTTTCGAAAAAATTTTGATTCTTTGCCCCAATTTCCTAGATCAAAATGTTCGACTACAAAGTAGTCATCATCTGTATGAATTAGCTAGTCGTAATAATTCTCTGAGGAGATGTTACTTGCAAACTGTCAC
This sequence comes from Chrysopa pallens, assembly GCA_020423425.1. Classification (NCBI taxonomy): domain Eukaryota; kingdom Metazoa; phylum Arthropoda; class Insecta; order Neuroptera; family Chrysopidae; genus Chrysopa; species Chrysopa pallens. The sequence continues at coordinate 44,095,522 of CM035594.1, forward strand.
ATCTCCTCGGAGAATCATTACGACTAGCCAATTCATATTGATGATGACTACTTTGTAATCGAAATATGTAATAATAAAATACAAAACATTTTGATCTAGCAAATTCGAGCAAAAAATTGCAATTTATTCACTAGTATTATGTTTAGGCCTTTATTCTACTTAAAAATTTACATGATAAAATTTTACAAACGAAAACAAAAAAATTAAAACCATAGAATATGATCATCTTTGTGTAACAAATTTTGCCTCTAAGTAAGACCATTAGTCATCGCAGGTACAGGTGATAATGATTTTGTAAACATTAATTATAATTAATGGGCACCGTGCATTAAATTTTTTTATTTATAACATATTTCTACTTGCATTGCAATGGTTCTGAAATTCTATTTAATCAATCAAATGATATATAAGTCTGTGAATTGTGTATAGTTTAACAAAGGATATTTTTCAAAATTTATTAACTAATTTAAATTAATAATTCTTTATATTTGCTATTAAAAATAATTACAAATGCAATTTATTCGATCACTTTTACGATTAAATGTCTATTTTTGTGTAATTTTACAATAATTTTTGTATGAGATTTGCTATATATTTTTTAGATTATGAATGTTTTATTATAAATTTTAGTTACTCGTGGCGCATAAATTGATTACGAAATTCTTTCCACGTACTATGCACGGTACAGATAATAATAGTACCAATTCGTAATATCGTTGTATTGAAATATAATTTCAATAGTATCAAAATTAAATAAAAACTAAAGTTATTGAACATTATTCATTATGTAAAATAAACAACTAAAATTTATTTAAATCTGAATCACAAATTTACTGTTTTTAGATAAAACAAATTTATTGAATAAAAACAGGTTTTCATATAATACGCACACACACGCAATGTAAACTTGTTATCTGGACATTTGTGTGAATTAAAATCTATACACTAAACATGTGATAGCGAATTTGTTAGTAGTAGAACTAATACGAGATAATGCATCAAAAGAAGCATTTTTAATATATTTTTACTTAATTTGAATTGCATTTTTTAAGAACGTCGCATTTAACAAAAAATCGATTTTATACCAAATCAACTTTTATATTCTTTGTAGTCGAAATACGTATTTATAAAAATACAAAATAATTTGATCTAGGAAATTGGGGTAAAAATCGAAATTTACTAGTATGATAGTTTAATGGTAAATACTTAAGATTCACTGTGGAACGGTGTGGGTTATTCATTCAATTTTAATCAATTTCATGTTGATTAATATTTCGGCACGTAAATTTTACACTAAATTAGTTGACAAAATAACTGTCAAAAGTTCTAATGTTAATGATTTAAAAAAAAATAAGTTCACATCCATTTTTGTGAAGTAAAGACGTATATATATAATTTATTGTTAATCTCTATTTGATAGCTTAAAATATTTGATCATAATTATTATAAACATTTAAATATCTACTTCCTGATAATTGTTCTTAATTACCATAAATTATCTATTTTCTGGTATAAATTAACATAATCATTAATCACTAATATAATAATTATATATTCGTTTATTGATTATTTTTAAAATTAAAAAAAAAAAATTATTATTATTATAGTCATTCCTTCATAGATAAAAGATTAACATATTATTTATATGCGTTTTGTGATAATTTATCTTAATATCATTTTGAATCATTAAGCAAATATATAATACGGATGAACATATGACCATTATTGCATATTAAAATCGATTGTAATTTGTAAGATTCATAAACTGAATTGTTAAAAAAAAAACGTAAATTGATAAACTTATTAGATGTATCATCATAATAGGTATCTATATATTATTTCTTAAAGATTTTAATCTATATATATTTATCTCATAAAATTTTATTGACAAGATGATTTACAGCTCGGACTTGAAATTATATATTTCTTAAAAGATAATTTCAATTTATAACTTATAGCCAAAGCGAAACTTACAAAAACAAAGACACGAACTTACATTAAATGGAATATTACTAATTTTTGAAACTGAGTTATGGACCATTACTGTGACCATTTCTCTAAATCCATATTTGCAACCTTAGCGATACTGTGCTAACAAATCCACTTTTATTGGATTTTCAACGAATTACGCCTTAACAATACGAGTTTTGAAAAATTTTCATAGTTACCTTTTTTTACGTTATTTAAATTTGCTAGACAATTATATCGATTTTCTAAGTCAATTAGTTATAGAGATATGGTTCATAAAATATTTGGTGGCTAGAAAAAATGTGATTATGTTTTGATGTTCGCCAATAGCTCCTTCAAATGAGACCAATGCCGTTATATGGCTAGTCACAGATATATGGCTCTTAAAGTGGTCGATGTGGCTGAAAAATTGTGATTTTGTCGCAATCTTTTCGGTTTTCGCCGACTAATTTAAGAAAATTATCCATGAAAGTTTCCAAGCTCGGTGTCATTTTGTTAATACAATATCCCGTGGGTTGCAAATCAGGATTTAGTAATTGCCCAAAACTCATAATAAAAAAATCAGTAATACTCTATTTAATATAATGCCAATGTTCGTTTCGCTTGGTCTATTATTTTTAACGTCAGGAACTATAATAATTTGTTCTTTAAATTACATTTGATAAATATTCATTAGTTATTTACAGATCATATAATTAGTTTATTCAATTATCTTCATACCTTTTGGTGGAAGCGTAAATTAGCTTATTAATTCATTTATATATGAAACACATATTTTTTGTCACAATATGCTGAAAAATATATTTTATACATAACAGCAAACAGAGTTAATAGTTTAATTACTCGACACATATGGCTGAATATCAATGTTTGAACTATTTTTAATCATTCGAATTTATATTATACTCTAAATATCCAGTCTATACAGTTGTATAAATACATATATAATAATAAAATGTATTATAATTATTTATTTGTTTATAAGAGCTAAATTTATGGCGAATCCAAACATTGTATGAAAAAGTGTTGGAAAAGGCATCATTTTTTGTATTCGAATTTTTTCGCTATCTTTTATGGCTCAACGGTTTGGTCATGGATACTTTGAATCCAATGGATCGATTTTGTTCATACACGAACTTGATTCTTTTTTTTTACGTCTAGAATACACCACGAAAATTTCAGCGAGTTGTCTCTTTTCGATCTTGATAAGAGGCGTTCGGACGGATAAACAGAAATGGACTTATTCTATGAACGCGTTTACCAGAAGTTTTTTATTGCGGTCAATATGTGTTAGCGTTACAAACTTGCGTTACTCTGACATATTCTATATATTGAGTATTTAAAAATATTCTGTTTTATATGAATGAATTTGTGAATTAATATAATATTTCGTGTATATGGTCAAGATTTTACAAATAAGACTGAATCGAGTTACATAAATGCCATGAACTTAGTTTAACATAAATATAACCTACCTTGAAATGTATGAGGAAATATATAATAAAATACGTCAAATATTCATATTTTGTATACAAAATATATACATTCATGTCCAAATTCAAGGCGATCAAATTTTCAACATTTATATTTTTTAATTTACTTATATTTAATGGCCAGTACTTAATTAACAAATGTAATCTATAAGTAATTAATTATTCAGCATGGTAAATACACTTCATGTCAAGTGTTATTACAACGTTGTTCTCAGAGTTGATGTTAAAAACAGATTTTTATTATGAAATTACTTACTATCAACTGTCGAAATTAATTTGTAATTTTCTTATATAATCAAGCAAAAGTTCCCACAAAAATATATTTTATTTTAGCTAAGCAGGTAATACATAGTAACGTGGTGATCCATTTGTGAAAATAAATTTGTTTAGGTTAATAAGCTAATTTTTTTTAAAGAATGATTATTTTTATGAATTGGTTTGCCTTTGTGAATACGACTCTCCAATTAAAAAATAGTATAAATATTATTATTCATGACATACATAATATGTCAGAATATATTAATTTTAGTTTAAAGTTTGTAACGCTACTTAATATTGACCGCACAAACAGAATTTTGGTGTCAGTGTTCATAGTAAAAACTAATTAGTCCATTTTCGACTGTCCGTCCGTCATCACGATAACTCAAAAACAAAAAGAGATAGCAAGTTGAAATTTTGGTGACGTATTCTAAACATACAAAGTTCGTGATTGTGCAAAATCAGTCCATTTGGTCTAATAGATCCTTGAAACTTTTTAACTATAAAAGATTGAAGAAAAGTTTAAATACAAAACATGGTTTTTTTTTAAACACAATTTTTCGTAAAATGTTTGAGTTCCTCACAATTTTAGTTCAAATTTGGCTAATAAAGGCACATAGGTAATAACAATACATATGTAACTGCATCCAAACAATGAAATTCAATCATATGTCGAGTATCTAAATACTTAACTCTGTTAGTAGAAGTTATCCTTACTTGTTTACTTTAAATTTTAACATATCTAGACATTTATTTTCAACATATTTTAATTTTTTTGTGGAGCTTAAAACTAATATATCAAAACTTAAAATGCATGCATATTGAAGCTTGTATGATGAAATGATGTCAGGTGAGTTATATATTCAAAAACAATTTTTATCAAGGACTTCCATCATGTGTTAAGTGCTTCTGTTCTTTTTTCTCCTTTTTATCTAAAAATATACTATGGAAATTTTGTAATAATATATGCGAGAATTTTTTTCCAGGAATTTCTTAATAAATTTTTGCAATTCATCAAATCTATTATTCAAGAATAAGATTCAGTGTCTATAATTACATTTTTTAACAAAATTTCCAAAACAAAAAATATTATTATTTTATATAAAATAGCAAAAATAATAACACTATAAGGTTTATTGTGTGTACTAAGTATTGAGTAAACAATGGAAAGTGATAAAAACATCATTCCATAATTCGATAAAATTGAGTTAATTAAAACAAGTTAAATTTTTATAAATCAACCATTAAATAAAAAACTAATAGCTGACCAAACTGATTGTAATATTGATTTTGTTATATTTCACATCAAAATGTAAAACTAAAAGAAGTTTTAAGCTATCCAAGATTATTTTCTTTTCGATTTCTTTCTTGAAAACGATGTTTAACATGTAATTTATATGGAGCAACTAACAGATGATATTATTCGTAATTATTCGACTCTCTGTTTAATTACGAATTTTGAATCTTCATATCTTGCTTATTTTTTAAGTTTACAAAAAAAATAACTTCAGATCCGTGTTCGTGAAGTAATGATGCTTCAAAAATTTTGTCTGGTCCCCTATTATAAGGTATTTTATAATAAATGGTACAAAGTATGTAGTTTTGTTTCTTTGGATTATTTTTCTTTTGGTCGCTTATTGTTTTACATCAATTTCATAAAATCCGAAAAATGTTGAAATTTTTTAGAAATTTTCCTCAAAAGACCAATAAAAGAATTAATTTTTCCTACTTTCCTAATCATGCTATTAAATTTCACATCAATAGCATAAGATCATATCTTTTTCCTAACAAATAAATATTGGTTTTTGAAATTTCCTTCAAAGATGTGATTTCCACAAAAACTATATAGCAATAATCCCTGAATATGTTCAACTTCTCTACCAAATTTTGTCAAAATAGAACAAAGTTTTTTAAAAGTTACAGCGAAAGAAACATAGATATATTACAAAATCGTCTACTTAAAGAGAGGGTAGTGTTAATTCGTACAAAAAAGATACATTTTTGTGAATTTGTTTGACTACACAGTATAAATATCTATTTATTGAAATGAATGGTACATTAAAGTATAACATTCGAAGAATATTGTTTAAAAATCTCATGAAGAAATTTTAAAAAATACTGCAATGGTAGCAATTTTTCGGAAGTTACCCGGGAAAAAAGTAGAATTTCAGAGCCCGTTAAACGTCGGTGCTGGATTATACGAAATCAAAAAATGAAACTATCGGAAAAAAATCATACGGAAATAGTGTTCAAAATTTCGGTGCAGTACTTTTACAGTTATAATGACTTTGAAAGCGTGAGTTTTTGAAAAAATTTTTTACACTGTTGAGCTCTACAAAATTTGGAATAAACGAAAACGTTCATAAGCGAATTGCCTCACACTGAATCAACGATAAAGATCCAGATCCATAAAAGATGTTCCCATCTAAAGCATCCTTTTAACGAATTCTGCCTTCTTTAAACTGTTTTTCAATTTTCTTCTTCGCTCAGTTTATACAAGATCTAAGCAGCGACGGAGACACGTCGTCAATTTTGAACCGATCGTCTTCGAAAAAAATCGTCTTTTTTTTAATCATGTCCTGTCTTTAAAGCATAGACCTCACTTTCTTGGACCAATTAGTTATTGACGGTACAAATATTTTCGAACTTTAATTTGTAGAACATCAATATTTCTGAATAAAAGAACTATATTCATTCAAAAATGCATATTTTGGCCATCTTCAGAAACACGCAATTCTGAAGATGATTATGTTGGTTGAAATATATTAAAAAATAAAATTTTTCGTGAGAAAGCTAAAGAAAATTAATGTTTTAAACATTATTGGAAGACATTTAAAAAAATACCAATTACCAGAAGAGACTTTATTTGTTCCGTTTATATTTTTATAGAAAAACCAATTATTGCGTCCCAATAGATATATAATACCAGTCAGGAACATCATAAAACCATCATTTAAATATGAGTGGTTTAGTAAAAATTTTACGCGATTTGTAAAAGAAAACGTAGTATATTTGAGAATTTAAAGTGTGTGAAAATTTAAACTAAATTAACTAAACATATTCATATTCGGGAACCCCGAAGTTCCCGTTCCCGTGAGAATACAGAGATATATATGACACAAATGGATAATGTAGCTTCCCAATGGTAAAAGAATTTTTCAAATCGGTGCAATAGTTTTTAAGTTTATTCGTTACATACAAAAATACAAATGTATTAAGGATTAAGGGAATTTTAGTTATCTATATAAATGTATATTTAAAATTACGTTATTCCCAATTAATTTACTAAATTATGAATCTATCACTGTTAGGTAGACATCATGAAATCATATAAGGTTTCGTAATGGTATTTAGTTTGAGGGCAATATTCATTCATAAATAACAAGTATTTGCATTATTGCCAGCAAAATGAAAAAGAATCAACTTTTAAAATAATATCTTGAATACTAAATTTATATTAATAACCAAAAAAAATTATTACCTTTATATATTCTTAAACACAAAAAATATGTATACTCAAAACAAAGGTAGCATTGTTAAAAAACACTAAAAAAATTGTTAAAGAACACTTCCAAAAAAATATGAATGTTCTATTCACAACCACTGTCAAAACAATACACCACAATTAAACGATAAAGGTTTTTTTTATATTTAAATGAACCGCTTCTCAAACAACAATCAGTTGTATTCAACAAATGACAACCAATCAATGCAGAGACAATAAACACAAGCGGACACAGGTAACGTTTAAACAAAATAATGCGAATTTATATTTATAACATTGGTTTTATATGTATACTTAATAATATTTAATTAATTAACATAATTTATATGAATATATAAATTTTAATCTATCATAATAATGTAATGTTTTTTAAAAATCTGCGTGGTTTTTTTGTTTTTTTGTTTTTTCAAAAATATTGTTGTTAAATCTATGTGTATTAAAGTTTCATAGATAGATGGATAGTCACAAACACTATGTAAGACAAGTAATATTTGTCTGACTGCAAATACTTAGCTAGGTTTTGTTGTTTAACTCAATCTTGACTATGCAATAGTTATACCTAATAATATATAACTATTATTATAATTGGTTTATATACTATTTGCTTACATAGATTAATCATTTCGCAATTTTTGGTTCTTTTTTTTAGTATGTTTGAAAATATATAGATAATCAACACTATCAATTTTCAATGGTTTTTATTTAAAATTTTCTAAACGATGAATCAAAAATTATAATATCGATATAACTAGGTTGTTTATAAGAGGATGTATTATAAATAAAGCTTAGGCTATATAAAAATTAGCTAGCAATTTAGGAAATAATTTGAATATAACTCTATGAGCTTTAGTTATATAAAGGAGGCAGGGGATTCAAAAATAAATTCTATCTGCTCTGATAATTTCACAACGAAAAGAGAAGATGCTCAAATTTTTCCATCATTTCAATTAAAGCGTCTTTAATTCACGAACTTGAATTTGAAGTTAGTTTTTAAAAATCTTACAAAAATAGCCAAAATATAGATGTTCAAAATTCTTAATTAAACAATGAAGGAGATATGCATGAATGACGTCATACATGTTACTCTCCATAATGATAATAAAGAAGGGTCATTCTACGGTAAGACGTCCTATCGAAGTCCATGGATGGAACTTATACACACTTTGCTTTAAAATTTAAGATAAATAATATTAGTATGCACAAATGAGTTGATTGTGAATAAGATGTTTAATAGATTACATTAATATTCGATTTTTCTACAGAAAATCACCGCTTATCGTAGAATCACCCATAAACTTTTTTTTTGGAAGAAAAAGATAAATAATAAACTTTAGAGCATATAACTTATTCTTTTTTGAATTAATTTTAATTTAATTTTTGAATTTTGTTTGGTATTGCAAATTTTTGTTTATTGCATCTTCCCTTTGCCTTCGTAGCTTGTATAGAAATAAAGTTGTTGTTTTTTTAAGATTTTCCAAAATGTAAGAGGGATTAACAATTTTGTAGGCACGTTTATCACATTCAGGAAATATACTGTATAGTTAGGGCTTGATTAGACCATCCAGAAAGTCTCGCTTGTGGTATGTTGAAGTTTGTCCTATTGGTATTGTAACACATAAACTATTTATGATCAAGAGGTGTGATCAATATGAATTCATAGTGTGAAATGATCGTGAATTAGGTACAGGGGTCACGGAGTTAGTAGTAACCGATTTTTATTTTTCTAAAATAACAAACTCTGATTGCAAGCATTATTATTTGTTGTGTTCTCTTTAAAATTCAACAAACACACAACAGTATAAAAAGAGAAGTGGTTGTTGTTTGTTGATGAATCAAAACAGTAAGTATTAAATACTAAGTAGTAAGCTAGTTATTGCTCCAATATGCAATTCATATGATAATGTACCATGTTGTTTTTTTTTTGGAACACAATGTTTTTAAACTCTTAATAAAAAAAATTTTTACATATATGAAATACATTAAAATGTTCAACAAGTTGAGAGGAACTATATGATAAGTCAAGTTCATAGTTGTCTTTGAATGTAAAATTGTCAATGAATTTAATTTGCATACTATACGATTATTGTTACAGGTGGTCGCTTACAGTGAATGCAATATCAGCAATTGTCTTAATACCTGGCTACGATAAATATCAATTTACTTTTTATACTCGACATACATACTATGCCAGAGTATATAAATTTTTGTCTATAGTTTGTAACGCAACCTAATATTGACCGAACAAACAAAAATGTTGGTATAAGATTTCATAGAAACACCTTATTAGTCCATTTCCGACTGTCCGTCCGTCATCACGATAAGTGAAACACAAAAACAGATAGCAAGCTAAAATTTTGATGAGGTATCTAAACTTCAAAAAAAGAGATTTTAAGTTCGTGAATAAGTAAAATGGATTGGATTCAAATGGATCCTTGACCTAACTTTTAAACTATAAAATATAGAAGAAAAGTTCAAATACAAAAAATGTTTATTTTTTTTAGAACAAACAACTTTTGTTTGAAACATTTTTTCAAAGAAAAGTTGTTTGAGTTCTACACAATCTATAGCTTATAACTTCTTTGTTTTTTAATCAATTTTAATTTAATTTTCAAGTTTTGTTATGGTATTAAGTCAAGTTTCACATGAAATATATTATCATAAATTTAGAATCAGCCCGGTACCCTCTATCTATTAGGAGTTTTTATATTTTAAGTACATGGATGTTTAATGCATAGAGAATATATGTGGTATTGGTATCTGGTTTTTTAAAAATCATATTGCATTTTTAATAATGTCTATTAGATACTACCCATAAGCATTTTTTTTTTTTTCATGAACAATGTTAAATTTTTAATCCAAAGGTAACAATTTAGCATTTCCTTTTTATAATATATTTGTGTACAATGTATTATTTTTTATTCAAGGGTAATCAAATCCAAAGATTTAATGAATTAAATCGAAATATAAAAAAAACCTTGGTTAATTTTTTGTTTTTAATTATAAATATTTTTATAAAATATATTAATTGTATATTATTAAAACTATAATATTAGATGATATTTTTTTTTTTTTATAATTATGGTTTGGAAAATGCAAATGCACGATTCTATATTACTTAGATTCATTCATATATATATTTTATTTAATTGCCTGTTTGCTCACTCGCAATTGGAATATTTAAGAATTATTAATCCGAAAACATGAATTATTAGTTAGTTTATTTATTCATCTATATAGTTGAATCACGTTTTTGTTAGTCCATTGTTTGTAAACAAAAGGTTCATGTGAACATTTGTATTCTACAATTTGATTGGTTGTTTGAAGTTATATTATATTTATTTATAAACAATAGTTCACTATTATTTTATAGTCTACAATACGTCAAAGTACATCTATGCCTATTTCATAATAATGTAACCGAAAAAATTATCACAGGAGTCATTTATTTACAACCTGAGGGTTCAAAGCACACGAACAGGTAGTTTTGTAGAAGTTTGAGCGATCAGAATTGGTAATAACAATTAACTATTAACTATATCCAAATTTGATAATCGAATATTATTTGTAGTTTATTAAATGTATTTGTTCCAGAAAGAAAAGGCAAAAACCAGATAAATAACAACTATCGTAGAGAATTTCTAGAGTTTTGTAGCCAAAATGACTTTTTTGTATTGAAAGGAAGAACACAAAAGGAGGCGATAAAGGAAACTGGACGTACGTTTCGTCAAATGGTATGAGTGTTATATTAGTGGATATAAATATCTGGAATTATATCGAAGATTTTAAGAAGCGGAAAGAATATTTGTAATGAATGCTTTGAAAGTATGCAGCATATTTTAGTAGAATGTCAAGGCACATAAGGGGTAGAACGGGAAAGGATTTTTAAGTTGGGGATTCATAATGCAATCCAAATATTAACTTATGGAAGTGCCGATAATATCAAAAGGATTTATGTTTAGTTGAATTATATATCTTTAAAAAACGAAAAGTTAAAATTTGAAAAAGTATGGTATTTTTCTTTGTATTGTATTTTTCTTTTATTTTGTTTTTTGTGTGTTTTTTTAAGTTTATTTAATTCTCAATAAAATCCCATCGGGAAGTTTATACATATTTTTATTACAAAAAATTGAGCTACCTGCGTTCGTTTTTTTTTTTGCAATTCTGATCTAGAGGACAAAATACAGAAAACTGTATGAAACCAGGAAGATAAGCCTGTAAAAAGGAAATAATAAAGATGAATTGGACGTTTGAGAGAATATTCAGTTGAATGTGTTAAATAATTGATCGTAAAAACTCGATATACAACAAATATTAATATAAGCCGTATTTAAAAAAATAATACTAAATTCAATAACTTTCACTTATTTTAGTCAAGAATCTTACTGGTATCTATAAGAACTATGTATGATTCTGTCAAAAGTCCAATGAACTTTATTAACTTCTTCATGTGTCTTCAAAAATATTCATTTGCCATTAGTATTAATATTATTATTGTAAAATGACGTCCCCTCTTCGATACAAAATTTTGTTCTTAAGTTACATTTGTGACCATCCCAAGTGTAGCCTCTTTCCATCAACTAATCGTCCAAATCAAACTACTCTGTAAAACGCAATGCGTGAATATACATAAACGACATAACTATGTATAACAAGTTGATACACAGTTATTTTGAAAACTACTGAACTGATTTTGATTAAACTTAAATTTTTCCGTAAGTTGAATAACACATACAATTTTAAAAAAATATTGCAATTGAATCCTTATTTTTTGAGAATGGTCAAACGTATACTTTTGGCATAAAAAATGCAACACTTTTACCTAATTTCATTTTTTTACCAATTTAAAAATATGTGTTGAGTTGTTTATGAAAATTAATTTTATTTATCTATATAAAACATTCATTTTAATGTGAGAAAATTATAAATAACATCATAAAAGTAGGGTATTTTATGTGGAAGTCTTAGATGGTTGCGTTTTTGATTGCATAAGTATACATATATACAAACATACATAATATAAAATTTGTGCAAAATGTCGCAATTCTAATTTAAAAAAATAACTATACATTTGGGTCGAATAGTGAACCTATTTTTTTGTTTAAACATAATATAATATTTTGATTAAAGTATCAATATAAAAATGCCTCTTGTTAAAATTTTGATAAAAATATTTAGTCAAAATAGTTAAAATTAGTAATATAAATAAAATAAAGATAACAATTGATACAATTTTAACAAAAAAGATAAATTAATTAAGTATTTTAAAGGAGATAAATGGGTCATCAAATAACAAATAGATAAAATAATAATTTATGAATTTTAATATTAAGAATGTACAAACAATTAGATGGTTTGCATGAATATTGTTCAAGAAAACTAGGATTTTTCGAATAAATTTCGATTTTTTTTTAATTTACTAGTCACCAAACCGCACAAACCGTCACCAAATTAGCAACGTGTATTATCTCCCCTGAGAATCATTACCACTAGCTGATTCATACTGATAAAGACTACTTTGTAGTCGAAATACGTATTTATATTTCAATAACCACCCATGAATTTCATTTTTTAGCTTATTCGGTCACCACTTGTATGGAATATGATTTTGTTGAATCAAATGATTCGAAAATGTCGATTCATTAATATTTTTTGATCAGTATCTCAAAAGTTCCGTTTTCTTATCATAAAACTTTTTCCTGCTAGGTAAAGAATCACATCCCTACAGTTTCCCAAAACATCCCATCCATTTTTCTATATTATCGAATAATACTCATCAATTTAAATAACGAGTTCATCTGAAATTCCATACACTTTTTAACGCAAAATGTATTTCCTAAATCAGGATCGGGATATTATTTTTCTAAAAAATAATTTTTCTTCTAAAATGTGAAAATAACCATCTAAAAATCAATTCTGTTTTAATAAACAATTTTCACCCCAAATGACGTACCGTAATTACTGATCTCGACCGATCAACAAAGTTAAGCAACATCAGACAAAGTTAGTACTCTTGTACTGTTGTTGTAAAGAATATATCCACTGTAGTCATTGTATGACCATAGTAATTTAAATAAAAAAAATTACCTAAAATAAAAAAATCATCCAAACTATTTGAAATTGGATTCAAATTAAAATCGTAGACACTCTCCCGGATTTTCATAAAGGATGTTAAAGACCGCTTAATAATTTTAGAAATATCAAAACAGTTAATTTTTAACATTGTTTTTCAGTTATGGAAAATCGACTTCACTATTTAGCCCAAAAGTTAAATAATATTAGTTGGTTAAAATTTACGAAACTAATTTTATTTAGATTATCTTAATATTTGAAATTATATTCTTAAAATAGTATGGAAAAATTTCCAGGAAGCGAACGCGAAATACGGAATGTAAGCCGATTTTGTAGCACAACTACTTATATGATTATTATAAAAAATAATTGGTTTTATATAATATAAGTAATATGTAAAATAATATGTCAACAATTTATTTTTCATTACAGTGTTTTCATTATAAAATTTTCCATTTCTTTATAGAAACGCAAAGTAAATAAATTAACTAATAATCTTGTATATTTTACTTTGCTGCATGTAAGGAAATTAACATTGAAAATGGAAAAAATAATACTTTAATTACGTAGATACATTAGATCGATTTTTTATTAAACTATCAATTTTGAATTTTAAAAAAAATTTCTATTCACAGACCACAGTCTGCGCTATTTCCAATGCTGGAATTTCGCTTAGGCCCATGAGACCCGGACCTAGAGTGGCAGAATTTTAAAGGCAGCAAAATTTAGAAAACTTAAAATTTTTTTTTTCCTTAAAGTTTTGTTATAAGGATATTTAAGATATATATCAATACTAATAAAAAATAAGTATTGTAATTTTAACACGAAGATTCATAATTTATATATATATATATATATATATATATATATATATATATATATATATATATATATATATATATATATATATATATATATATATATATAAAATTCACTGATTTTATTGGGAACATCCTTAAGATCTATACAAACAGATCTATATGTTAGAGTGTAAAAATAACTCGGATAACTTACAAAATTTGACTAATTATTTGATTTTGAAAACAAAAAATTTAATATTTTTAAAATCACTTTCGTAAAAAACAAAAACGGCATCACATTGAATCGGATGTAGGACCATCACATACCCCAAATCACCCTCTGGTCTTTTATATTCAAAGAGTGCAATCAAGCGATTGAATAGATCTTGTTTCTAAAAAATTTTCCCTTAATAATCTTTCTCTAATAATTACTTTTTTTTTTGTTTATTTTAAGCCCTTATATTTAGGATCTTTGATCAAAGGATCAAATATTAACAATGTCATTCACTGTGTTCACATACCTGAAAAAATTGGGATTTTTTTTTTTGTAGTGTATTATTTTAAGAAAATTGTAATAAAAACAAATCACAAAATGATAATAAAAAAAAGTACATTTTGACTATAACAATTATTCATTCGCATCTTCAAAAAGTGAAGGTGCGATTATATTGAAAACCGGAACACACCATAAAAGTAAAAACCGTTTGTAATTTAAATAGTTATTTGTATCTAAAAATCTGTTAATTTTCTTGTTTTTAGATTTCTATTTAATTTTTCGTGTATATTTTTATCTGATTATAGCTTAATATATATATAGATAGTATGTTAATTTAATTAATCATATTTTTAAGTTATCCACTTTTAAAAAAGAATTATTTATTAAAGAAAGTTTTTGATTATTATAATAATTGTATAATTTACACTTTCATTAAGCAAAGATTATATTATTAAAAATATTCTAATTTTAATTTTTTTAAATATAAAATATAAGCTATAATTTTCAAACATACAAATATTTATTTATTTATTATTAACCTTCAAAATTAGAATTATAATTTTATTCGTATTTTATAAGAATTTCAATAACTCTGATTGAATGATGAAGAAATTCACAAGCAACCAAATCAATTCAAAATATTAAACAAAATTAATTTCAGAAAGCTTCAAGAAAAAATGATTTGTGATTTTATTAAACTTTACGGGGTTTGTTGTGGATTCTGCAAAAAAAAAAAACTCCTAGAAAAATCCAAAAAAATTTAATTCCTGGTTTTAAGTTTACTAGAGTAAAAATGAAATTAATTTTATGATTAGATAGTTATTTTTCGGAATTTATCCGAAATATTGACATCCCGATTGGATATCTCAAAAACTACGCATCCAAACTTTAAGTGGATGTTATTTTTGAAATCTACAGGTCAAACTAGCCTCAAAAACATGATTTTACCGAAATCGAAGATAAAAATTTTTCTCGAGATTTCGTAATTTTCTTAAGGGTACCCTTTGAAAAAATTGAGAACAATTTTTTGTTTCTGATTACGATAAAATTATGTTTTATAAGAAATGTATGACCTGCAGATTTCAAAAATAATATCTATTTAACGATTGGGTGAATAGTTTTTAACATATCGTCGGAAATCCGATCCGAATGTTAATATTTCGGATAAATTTTAAGCAATCTCTGGTAAACAAGCTATCATCTCCAATGAAAAGAAATATTTTACTAGAAACAAATTTGATGTTTCACAAATAATAATAAAAATATTTGGATATGCGACATTAACAATCTACGATTATCTAAGAATACAAATATTATATGCAAATCATTTTATAAATGTTTTTATTATGTTCCCTGCCCAGACTTTTAATTTAGAGTTGGAAATTTGCAAGCACTAGTATTGCAAGAAGTCACTTTCTTAACGAATAATGTACTAATTTAAGTGTACTGAAGTTGAATTTTTCTAATTTTTCCATTATTTCCATTATTAATATATTAATGGTATTTTTACTATATTTATTTTTTTCTTTTAAATTATTTGACATCAAAATCATGACGATAAAATGTTATTCATTTAGAATTTTCTGTTTGATGCATTTACATCGAATTTTCTTATTGTAGGTCCTTAAGAGGATATATATTTCAAAAATGAATTTTTAGCCTACAGAAATGTTCTTTTAAACCGAAATAATTAATTACTATTTTACATTGTTGAAAAAACCAAATTTATGTACTTTTCAGTCTCCATGTGCCATCTACTTTTGAATGTAACAGTAGATGCATATCTATCAAGTGGTTTAAAACCATGCTAATGGTAATTAAAATTATACCGACATCTAAGAATTTAATAATGAGTTGAAATATTTAATAATACAACAATTAAAGAAGAACGCACACGATAAATTTTCAATATTACTTCGACTTCATTATTTAGCACGATAAGTTTTTCAGTATTCGACTCAAAAAGTATTCGTCTCGTCTACAATATTGAAAAAAGCCAATAAATTTGCAATTTAAAGTTTAATACAAATAATAAAAATGAAATTATTCATGTGCATCAATTTATTGAAAAATTAAAATTTTAAAAATATGTTGATTTCATTTTATATATTAAATTGATTTTTACAAAATTAACATATTATTGTTTTTTCTTTAAAAAATTGTAATAAATGGATATTGAATTTTAATCATAATATTTTTTTATAGTTTATTTTAAGTACTATGGACATCAGTGACTGCAGTATGTAATAGAATTAGTGTCCGATCGAACATTCCCTTTTGGCTTCGAGTTTAGCTACTTGTGTCAACCGGCATGCAAACTATACAAAAAAAAAAAAAAGAACTTAACATAAAGATACGCTTTAATCTTTGCTTCTTTAGTTCTGTGGCTACATATAAATATGATCAAATTTAATTGATTGATTCAGTAATTGATTTGTGATAATAATTTTGTAGACTAAAAGATCTCAAAGTAAAGGTTAATAAGATTTATTTTTATTTTATAAAAAATTTATTCAATGAGTTTATTTTTAGATTGTTTTTGTTACTTATTTCAAATAAAAACAGAATTAACATAAATTTTACTGCGTACTTTTTTATTACTATCTCATGCATAATATCAAATTTCTAACGAAGGGTTGAAGGTTTGCAGTATCCCAGAATAATCGAATAGCTCTTATTCAATGAGCTACGCTTATGTGTCAAATTTCTTGTGATATTTACATACTTTCGCCGTCAATCGAAAATAAGTGTTCTAGGATTAAAAACTGAAAGATCCGGTGCCTAGAAAATTATAATTTTTGGTCATCCTATTTTGAAAAATTCATAAATATATTTTTTTTTTTTTTAAATTTATTAAAACTGGCTTCAGCTAATTCAGCCATATAGCCATATGGCTATATGTTAATAAATTAATAAATTTTATGTAGTGTAATTAAATATTTTTGAGAGAAATTAAAACACAGATATTTGAGACTTTTCTCAAATAAGACATGTTTCAGGTTTGCAATAATGTTGGTATTTACAAAGTTTCAAAATAAACGTAATCAATGAATAGTGGTCTTCTATTCATCAAAAAACTTATTATATTTGAAAAATTAATTAGAATTACGTCATTCTTCATTAATCGAATTATATTATATGATAAAATGTTTATTTCATTTATTTATAACGTTAAAATTTTATTTAAAATACACATAATTTTACGAAAACATCTGATGTAAGCACCAAATAATTTCTAAATAGGCATGCGATATATGATAAGCAAATATATTAGATAGGGCAAAATATATAATTTAAAAATAATAAAACTAATGAATAGTGGATTTGATGAGTCTGGTGTATATAAATTTGCCAAGATAAATATTACCTTTGAACTCCGTTAAAAATCCTACAATTTTTTATCCAATCTTTTTTTCCCAAAATGCATATATATTAGTAGATTTGGGAGGATTTTATTTGAAAACCCTGTATAATAAACTCTTCAAAGTTGTATAGACTACGATTTTAGTGTATTTCATTAATGTAAATTATTTGAAATGTGGTTCAATTTTATTCCCGGTTTATACAGAAATACTCTTCTTTATTTACTAAAGTTGCATCGTTTTCGTTAGTTCACTGATTCGTCCACATATTCTCTGCATGATCACATTAAGGTTTGTTTTCACGATTCTATTTTTTGTTTGTTAATACATATTATATTATAACTATATAATGTGTACTGTACCGTATTGTATAATATAAATAATAGTGAACTATTATTTTCAATTGAAACAACCAATCAAATTGTAGAATACAATTGTTCACGTGAAACTTTTGATTACAAACAATAGACTAACGAAAACGATTGCACCATAGCTTCACACCTAGTATGTAACACTATATTTATTTATACATCAAACATCACTTATAAAATACATAATAATAAATTATTCAATTTAATAATTAACATATTTCAAAGAATTTGTTCACCATATGACAACATTAATAAATCAAGAATAAGAGTATATTCATTATATAATGCAGATTTTTATCCTAGTTTCCATTTTTTTTTTAAATAAACTAAAAAATTGAATTCAAATACTTGAAATGTTTAATAATATTGAACGAAGATAATAATAATGCAAAAAAAGGGAACATTGATCACCATAAGGATATTGTTGACTTTTTGATCTTCAAATCTACCTTTTCCATTTTCTTAAATTTTTTTCTGGATTTATTTTTGGAAGAGTGCAATAATAAAATTCTAATTTGTAAAAAAAATATAAATTTTGGAATAAACTATACTTATAATGAAAAATATTAAAACCCTAACAAAATATACTCTACAAATAACAAAATTCGAAAAATTTTATTCTGTTCTTATAACATTTATGCCCTGGATAAGAGATAGAGGACAATTTTCACTGAAAAAGTAACTTTGCATGTGCTTAATTTCTTAGTACTAATTTGGTAACACAAAATCAAAAAAATTGTTTTATTCTGAAGATTATAGCAACCTACAATTCTGGTCTAAATAGAATGCTCAAAAATTGAGATCGGGATCAAGCGACCCATTTTTCAATTGCTAAATATAATATTAATTATTGATATAAATAAGTTTTTTTAAATGTATATTTTAATACATAATATAAATTTTACAGCGTTACAGGCGCATGAAATACTTTGCGTAAATTAAACTCACACTTGGCTGATTTATGTATGAATGCAAATAAAATTTATTTATCTATTTCCGATCTGCATGTCTGCTATTTCTAGAATTACATAAAAGTTGACTGCATTCAAAGTAAGGCAGATGACCCTAAAATTGTCTTGTCTCGTTCATTGATTATAATATTATAAATGAACTAATTGTTTAGATACTTGATATATGATTGAATATCAATAATGTAATTTTTAATGATTAGTATGCATAAAATAAATTGAATACTTAGGTCATACAACCGATGGTCAAGTGAGTAAAGGCACTAATACCTTTAACCATTTGACTACTTATACTGGAGGTTGCGGTTGGAATCCAGGCAGCGACAGTTTGATCAATTATAATTAAAAAAGGGACGGTTGATTTTGATCACACTGTTATCGCTTGGATAAGTCGAAGTACCCGGCTCCACCAACAACATAATAGCAATGTAATTGTTATAATGTACTGGAAGGCATCTGGGCCTCCGGGTGATGAAGTGTTTTAAAAAAGGGTACATAGGGCCAAAAAGTCTAGGTACAAGGAACACGGTTGCGGTTCCCTTCTTAATATACTTTAGCCCGTACAGTTATAAATGCATACTTGTATCATAAGTACTGGGCGACCTGGGCTACCGATATTAGTTCATTTATGTTTTTATAGTGATGACGCCGATTCTCTAGTTATACTTTGTATGCTAAATATAAAGACGAGTCACGGTTAAAATATTAAGAAAAAAATTATTTTTCAAAATTTTTATAAATGTTTAAATATAAAAAAAATGGTTGGGTCGGGACTCGAACCCACGACTCTGTGTATATCCAAGGAGAATGTAGCCACGACTGCACTGTTTGTAAAGTTCATTTATAAAAATTAGCTCAAATTGTTCGCCTTAAAATATTATATTAGACATTATGGCATATTCTAGATATGCCAGGGTATAAAAATATCAAAAAAAGGAATTTAAACAAAAAATTGATTCATGGTGTTTAGGGCGATTGTTTTAGGACACGTTCTTTAGCCAATGGAAATACAAATTATAAGAAACAAAAAGTACGTTAGATTAATAGTTATTGATACAAAGTCTTAATCATTGCATTTATTATGTAAACAGTATTTATGCAAATTACTATAATTAGATATGCGAGTATATTGCAATTAGAATCATAACGATAAATAAAAGTAAATAAAGTGATGTGCTTTTGACATTCAATAATTTTTATTATTTTGAAATTGTTTTTTTTTTTTAATCCAATTGCGTGACTATCTCTATGCAAGAATCTAAACGAATTTGTAATATAATAATCAAAAAATTATAAAATTATTCAGTTGTTATCTGAAGCATACTAAAATGCACTTGCCTGAACGTTTTCTCTTGTCTGAACGATTTTGCAAATTTATAGTTTGGAAACATTGTGGGAAAATTTCATTTTTCGTTTGAGGAAAATCTTAAAAAATACCTTAACTTTCATTTCTATACATGCTAGAATTGATTCGATTTTTTGCATTCTATACAAAATGATTTTCAATCGATTAGATAGCTTAAAGATAAGCGAGGCTAGATACAGCCATTCACGATAGGTGAGTTACGAAATAAAGATTACGAGCTTCGATTTGTGGTAATAGGGAATATGCGTAAATATGTTTTATCACTACAATTAAAGCGTCTTTACTTCACGAACATTAATTTGAAGTTATTTTTAAATATCTTAAAAAATACACAAAATATGAACGTTCAAAATTCTTATTTAAAAAAAGGTGATTTGGATAAATTACGCCATACATGTTCATCTCCATAGTAAACAAGGGACATTCTACGGTCCTATCGATGTTCATGGCACTTATATACTCTTTCCTTCGAAATTTAAGATAAATAATGTTAGTATACACAAATGAGTTAATTCTCTATAATAATGTTATATAAATAACAATTATATAAAAAATTTTGTTATGAAATTTTTCTATAGAAAGTGACCGCTTATCATAGAGCCACCCATAAAACTTTTATGATTATTTATTTGAAATTTAAAATAAATAATTTTTAATAAATACGGGTAAAAACTGAATATTTGTTGTTTTATTTAACAAACTCGTCTCGACTAAAAAAAATTTTCAGAAATTAAAATTAAAAATTATATTCCAATCAAAGGAAATGTCAAATTATGTACATGTTGAATATTTGAATTTAAATGGAGACAAATAATATCAAACGCAATCCTTGTTTGGTATAATAAATTTTAATCACATATCTTTCTATTGAATCAAAAAAAAAATATATGTTATCGCCAAGGTTAATTTTTAAAGACGTTTTTTTATTTGTTTCAAGAAATTATGTTTAATTATATGTCGATAAAATTGCTGTCAATATGAGTGTGATAATTAATGATCGATCAAATTATTTATTTACATAGGACATTGGATTTAATAGTTTAAAATACGTATTTATAGAGATGTCCTTCACCCATCTGTTTACCAGATGAAAATAAATTTTGTAGCACCACTAATCAGATTTCTTTGTAGAACTTACCAATCGAATTTTAAAAAATTATTTTTTATAACTTATTATTATTTATAATTATAATTATTATTTATAATCATAAAAAATACATAATAGGTAGTATAAGGACGCTGGCGAAAAACTGTTAAAGAGTTGTGAAGCTTTGAAATTGAAGAATAGAGTGCGAATGAACATGTGTAATAGACAGGGTATAATGCATGTACTTCCCAGAGCGATAGCTCAGGGTTGAAGGCTTCAATGTGATAAAAGCACAACAAACACCGCCTGTCTATTCGTTTCTAAGCCTTTTCTATCGTATTTAATAGTAAATATTAAACTTCTATATGGCTCATGTACATTCGCTTTCATTTTTACAATTTGAAAACTCAGCTTCGTTTAAGTTATTTTTGCGTTAAACTAGTCACGCTAGCAGAACAAAGTATTCAAAATTGAATTTAAATATGCTCAAAAATAGATGCTTTTCAAATTTTTAGTTAAGAAAGTTATGTCATTATGACGTCCTGCTGCCGTAAAATCAGGCTGTCAGAGCCAGATGTGATAAAATAACATTTGTAATATACTGTAAGTACCAGAATTAGGTTCGTTTTAGGTGCTTTTGTGGTGTGTCCTCAATTAATCAATTTATAAAAAGGGACCAAAAAAAATCCGTCCAATATGAATCACTGAAAAAAAAAGTATCAAGCTATCATGTGGCACGAAGTTTTTTGGTAATTTTGATTAAATTGATGTATTAAAGCACTCCATTAAAGCACCTTCATAGCGTACTGGTACCCAATTTTGAGCATTTTTAATTTTGAATACTTTGCTTTGCTACCTTACATACGACTATCCTACAACAGACTATATCGACTTTGTAGTACAGCCCTTATGAAGATAAATTCATTAGATTTATAGTATTTTGAACTATTTTTATATTGTTTATAAAAAAAAAAAATAAATAAAGATTATCAAATACAAATAGTCTGAATTTAAGAATTATATTTTTCTCATTATCTAATCTGTATTTTTTTATGTTATGTCAAGAGCACTATTCACAAAAATTTATTTAATTTTAATTGTAAACAGTGTTTCATTGAGATTCCTAAACTTATGTAACTTAAGTTTGGTAAATCGATATTAAGATTGAAATTCATTTATCGAAATAAATATCCTTATCAAAATAAATAAAGGCTATTCTTTGATAGCATTTTTTTAAATTGATATAAATGAAATTCATCAAGAAACCTTACGATTTGTTTAAAAATTAATCAAACATGTGATCTGAGAGACCAACCGGTGATTTTTCGAGTGATGATGTCTTTGCTCTCTATATGGTGCCGTGCGTATAGGGTAGCTGCTCAGAATATTAAAACGAATAAATCGATATTTGGATTTAATCGAGCATGTCAAATTAATATATAAGTGTACATATTACTAATCTGACGATTTGAACGTGACGCAAAAGAATGGGAGAGTAAGAAACTTGCAAAAATGACACACCACCTGCGTCACGCTCAAATTGCTAGATTAGTAAAATGTACACTTTTTAGCAAGAAATAAACCTACAATATCTTAAATCTGACGTGCTCGATTAAATACAACTATCAATTCTGATCGTCTACCCTATACGCGCGGCATCATATAGAGAGCTATATGATGCCAAAGAGATAAGGTATCCCCTGCAAAAATCCCCGTTTAGGCAACCCTTTCACAAATAAAATAAATAAAAATCTTATTAAAAATTGAAAAAATTTTCGAAATTAAAATAAAAAATTCAATTAAAAATGTATCTTAAAACGACTTACCCTAGTTTTTTGCGGCCTTCCATATCGCCGATTATTTTGTATCGGTACAATATGAATGTCTTGATTCGATATTTGTTGTTGTCCATTACGTTGCCGTAATAAGGTTTCCATTTCCATTTGTTCCTCATTTTCTGGCACATTATTTCTTTCATTGTCAATAATTTCATTCATAGTTTTATTATTGAAAATATGTTTTAAAAATTTTTAACACGCTTAATTTAAAACACAAACAATCCAATTGAAAACACACAGACTAAATACGTTCATTGAAAAGGCATCTCACAAAATTAAAGATTATTATTACCATTATCTAGTCAGTTTAAATTATTTTTTTTTTTAAATAAAATCTTGAATTTAAAAAAAAAAAAAAATAGATAATCGAATTAAAATTACTTAAAAGTTTATCTTACTTTTTGAATGAATCATGGGGTGACCCGAGTATTCAAAAAATAGCAGTTTTTTTGATAAGTTTGTCAATTTCTTTCTATGTATGCAATTTTTATTTAATAAAAATTTTACACAACATTCCAATTAATGGCCCGAGTTTTCTTCTTTTCATGAAAGTCGGCTAAGAAGAAGATGAATAATAATTATGTTTAAAATTAATGTCTATAAGCTTTTTTTTATCGTTATGATTTCAAACACGATGAAACGACAAAGCGCCACTATAAAGGAACAACCACATACATCAACACGATAAAACGTCCGAGAGAATAAGATAGAAGTGTCTATATGATTTACACGAGTGGGAATGAGATAGAAGTCATTATATAGTGATTATTACAGGGTTAGTATGTGTGTATGTGTGTGTGTGCCTGTGTAAAGGCATCATAACTATCGTCGTGTATTGTACACATATCTTTGTAAAGGCATCGTAAACAACCGTGATGTATTAAATATTTCATTATTTTAATAAAAATATTTATCGAAAATTCAAACTCGGAGATTAATATCAATATCATCAGAAATAAACCCTACAATTTTCCTACTCCTAAAATATTATATTTGTCTTCTTATCTTGAAGTTTTACTTCTATCGCGTCTGAACTGCACCCATATTTTGTTTATGGAGTAATTAGTTAAATTAATTTAGCCGAAAATTATAATTAAACTGAATGGACATTATTATAAATGTTATTATAAATGTATATCTTTAAAATGTTAATCGCTTTCAAATCATAGCAACCAACTATGATAGATAATAGTCTGATTATAATTTTCAAATTTTAAAAACATATGATTTATGACAAAAATTATTGCATAATATATTAATTATTTTATCAGAAAATGTATAATGACTCGGCAGTTATTTGTGATTCTTTGTTAAAAAAAAGGCTCTTGCGGTTCGTACTATCTTACAAGGTTGCACTGTTTACTTTTATATAAGCTGAGACGTACTGTGATATAATGCGAAGCAAAATCAAAGCAAAATCAAAATATTACCATTTTAGAATTAAAAACATTTAATATTTTTTCATGTTCCTATTTTAAATTTAACACATTTAAGTAACTTTTTAATATTATTTTAATTGTTCATACATAATAATATTTGATGTGCGAGCCTGATTATTGTAGAGAGTCTGATGAAAATATAATAAATTATGAAACGTTTAGATGATTTTTTTAGGTAAAAAAACTGCCTCTTTGATAGAGTTATTAGAAAATTGTATGAGAATAGAAGAATTAATTAATTTGAATATTAAATTTATAGGTAAAATATACACATAATCAGAGTGGCAATTAGGTTTTTACCTTCTAAATGTAATGTTGTCTCAAACATCCCGCCTATTTCATTTTTTATCTCAAAAATATCGGCTCTTTATTTTTGTGATATGAAAGAAAATTCTCGAAATTAATTAAGAAGTTTATTTACCATACGAAAGATAAAAACCTAACGAAAATCAAACTCAAGGATTTTTAAATGAAAAGAATAGTAGTGATATAATAAGAGAAGTTATCGAAAACACTTGAACATTTAAATTTTTAATTAGGTTGTTTTTTTTTTTAGTAAATTAAATTTGATAATTATTTTATTATTTGAATAAAAAAATTGATTATTTATTAACATAAAATATTGTTTGTATTGATTAAAATTATAATACTATCAATAAGTTATATAAAAAAGTTAAATTGTTTTTAGTCACTCATAAACATTAAATTAGTGACCGAATTTTTGTGTATATTTCATATGTTTATTTCGCTGTAACTTTCGAACGTATTGGCCGATTTTAATTTAAATTTAGTATACATATTTGTTTATCACATTCAGGATTCAATTTACTGAACGTTTTTAAAATTTCACCTTTGGAGAAAAGGTCTTGCAAGCAATATATTAACTAAAAACTATTGTTCAAATTAATGAAGTGGTATTTATTT
Source organism: Chrysopa pallens (assembly GCA_020423425.1). Lineage (NCBI taxonomy): Eukaryota > Metazoa > Arthropoda > Insecta > Neuroptera > Chrysopidae > Chrysopa > Chrysopa pallens. Next base: position 44,121,466 of record CM035594.1, read on the forward strand.
TTTTATGCTTTACAGTTTATTTCCGAAATTTTTTCGATTGTATAAGAAAACCTTTAAAAATTGACAAAAAAACATTTGTTGTTTGGGGTTTTTAGGATAATTAAGGTCTAAAAAATTCAAAAATAATATTTTTGTTACAATCAGTAGACGGATTTAAAATATATTGTATGAAATACATCCGATAAATCCGCCTCTAGATTGGATTTCTAGTGATATCTCAAAAACTATGCATTCAATCGTTAAGTAGATATTATTTTTGAAATCTGCGGGTCAGAACTACCCTAGAACACATATTTCATCCAAATCGGGTACAAAAAAAAATTTTCGATTTTGTCGATTTTTTCAAAGGGGTACCCCTTAAGAAAATTGCGAAAATTCGAAAAAAAAAATTTATATCCGATTTTGTAAAAACTATGTTCCTTAGTGTAATTTGACCCGCAGATTCTAAAAATAACATCTATTTAACGATTGGATGCGTAGTTTTTGAGATATCGCTAGAAATTCGATCTAGAAGCTGATTTAGCGCATGTATTTCATGCAATTACTAAAAAATTAGTCGACCTATTGCAAAATAAATGTTATTTTTGAATTTTTTAGATCTTAATTATCTTAGAAAACCCATAAACAACGAAAAAAAATTTTGAACTTTTCGATGGTTTTTAAGGTTTCTTAAATAATTACAAAAATCACCTCAAGTGATGAAAATAATCACAAAAGTATGTTTTTCGGAAAAATTCGCCATTAAAGCCTTAATTAAGATTCAAGATATACTCAAACTTACTAAATTGTCATAAGAAATCTGGATATGGCAACTTTTTAAATATTATAAAATACAGGAAAATATCCAGAGTTTTCCAAAAACGTCCCGATATAATAACAAATGAAGATAACTACCAACAGAGTTAATTGATTAGATACTCGAAAAAACCGAAATTATGCATAATAATAAAAATATTTGATAACAACCTATTCTCACTAAGCATTTCATATTGATAACAAAAACATCATGGCTTCGATATAATTGCATAAATATGATAAACTTGCCTACCAAATTTCATCGAAATTGTACAACGCGTTCGAAAGTTACAGTAATTATAAATAATTCACTATAAGTCAAATTATAACAAATATAGTTGGTGTTTAATGTATTTTAAAATGTTTTATAATGCATGACCTACATAAATCGTGAATAATAAATGATTAATGCATTTACAAAATCGTTTCCCTCTCCAATAAAATTTTTTGCTAGTTTAATTAATTGTTTTTCATTGTTTATAGTAATAATAGATGTGTAAATTATGATTATAATATGATTTCTGATAACAATTCAATGTCCTCCAATTTTTACCTCTATACGCAACGTTCTGTGTTCGAAACGGGTCAATAATTTAAAATTTTTATAATATTTTTAGAACAAAAGTTGGTATTTTTAGTGATGCATCTTGAAGGGGAAAATGTGAATTTACTCGGTGTGATCAATGTGGCTTTCAAATTTTGTCAAAATCGAACAAGGCGTTTCGTAAAATGTTAGGATTCGCCACAATTTAAGCTCAAATTTAGGTAATTACTACATATTGGCAATAACAACATATATTATTATACAAGTATATAACAAAAAGGCCAAAAAATAAACCAATGATATCCAATCATATGTCGACTATCAAAAGAATTAACTCTGTTAATTGTTATCTTCACCAGTTATTTTTAAAAAAAAACAGGTCAACCATTCTAAACTAGATTAAAAAATATTAAATGCGTATTTTTGCGTCTTTTTATCATAACGTTATCGGTTAAAGAGATATTCAGCCGGACCTATTAAAAAAAATTAATACTTTTAGACTCTTATCATTTTTTAAAAAATGTTTCCTTTTTGCAGTATAATCAATTAAAATTTGAAAGACTTCGTGAGAAAAATAAATATACAGTAAAAACTTTTTACACGTATTCTCCAAAATTAAAAAATATTTAATCGAAACCCAGCAAAACATATTTAAAAATAACGTATTTTAACTTTTTTCGATCTTAAATCGGTGTTAATTTCAAAAATAACTATTTTTGGAAAAAATTTCAAAAATTTAAAAGTGCTTATTTTTGTCCATTTTAGATAAAACAAACAGACTTCAGATCGAGATAGTACACGGATTATTATTCCACGCATACTGTAATTCCTTCACATCCTGCTCTAAATATTTATTTTAATATAGATAAAACACTTCGAATAACTCATTAAAAAAAATTGTTTATAAAAATCTGTTATACGTCCTATCGCACATGTTTCATAATATGTACTGAAATAATTTATTCAAATTGATTTTATAAACTGTATTCAAAAAAAATAAAAGAATTATTATGCAAAGAGACAACAAATAAACGTGACCTTGTATGAAAAATTTACTAAAAATATAAAAACTAATATCTTACACTTATTGTTATTTCTCTATTTTACAAAATCAAATTTAGAGCGTTGATAAGTCTTTTAAAAAACTACTACCTATGAATTTTTGGTAATACAAGACTAATGGCATAAGTCGTCTTCAAGTCCTATTAACAGTTAAGTTCGTTATCAGCTATTGATAACGAACTAATTATAAAAATAAATTCAAAATTTCATACAAAAACAAAGAATTTTTTTTATATTTAACATCAAACAAAAGTTAATTGTAGCCAAAATTAATGCACTTAAATATTGACAAAAGTCAATAAAAGCCGGAAATTTTATTGAACTAATTCAGACTTGAGGTTATTTAGTTCGGTGGCATTTAGAATTTTGTTAGAAATAATGTCTAAATTTTTCTATTTGTAAAATATGAAAAAATGATAATTTTTTATAGAATGCTTCTAAAATCTACCACTGAAGAATCAACCACAAATCCGTAACAATTGTATTTTATGAAAAATGTTTTGTTTTTGTGTATACAACAAGTTTTTCTGTTCCCCTACATAGGTATAAAATATGTAATTAAATTAAAATTGTATTCCCTATTAACTTATAACAAATAACATTACTGTTCTAATAATAGATGTAGCCAGGAAAACCGTTATATATTTTAGCAGATTTAATTGTTTCAACAAAAAGCATCTATTAAAATTTTGAAATAAATAATTCGTAATGTTTGATTATTAAATAACAAAAATACATACAAAATTAGGTAAAATTCATAAAAATAAACAATAGAACACAAATTTATAAAACTCTCACTTAATTTTAATAACTGAGTTTTGATTACAACAGAAAACACATGTATCCAATTTAATATCACTTGAAATTAAGATTAACTAACTCATAATGAAATTTTGAAATAGGATTAAAATTATTATCAAGGAATAAAAATATGTTATCAATAATTAAAATAAAACTTTTTCATTGTTTCAACATATGATTGTATGATTTTAAAAAGTATTTACCACTCTTATTTTGTGCGATATACTAATATTAATTGAAAAATTTATACGCACAATATTAATAATGCACAATATTAATATTATTATTATAAATGTATTACATACAAGACTGATTCACGGACGACTATTATTTGTATTTATTATTATTCAAGTTTAATAATAAAAGACTTCTGTTGTGTAGCTAAGTCGTATCATTGTGTGAGTGTTTATTTACAGTGTGTTAGAAAAATGTATGTCAATGTATGGGTGTTGTATACATAAGTTATAATATGTTTAGAGACTATTTTTAAACTTTTATTTATTTGCAAATAGTAAAGTAGATAAATAGCTGATGTGTAAAATTATTCAGACAAAATTTATTTTAGAAGGAAGGTAAAAAATTAATCTAAGAATGTGCTAAGTTGTGTATAAGGCTTGGTGCGGGTTGCGGCGCGTGTGGTACAGCGCGATTTTTTGTCGCAAATTGACCACACAACGCTAAGCAGCGTGACTGGCGAGATGCGATAAACGCGTAGCCCCGTGCCCGTGACACAGTTTATCGCACCTCGCGTTGTTTCGCGAGTCTACCAATAAAAAACTAATAAACAAAAACACATGCCTATGCGTGTGATGAAATCGCGTCATGCCGCATAGCGCTTTGCAACACACGCCACTATCTGTATTAAGTTTTCCCGATTGAAATTGACCAGGGTACAGTTGAGAAGAGCAGTGGGTCTTCTGACTGGGCACTAATTGAATTACCTTCGGGCTTATGAAGGTGAATTGATAACCTTCATAATTTGGGAATCTCAAATGATCCTACTTGTAGGTCGTGTCTGGAGGACAATGAAATATCCATTCACGTTATTTGTACCTGTAGAAATCTTCAAGGAATTAGATATAGAATGTTCGGGTCTGAAACTCTGTATCCATTCATTATGGGAACAATTACCGTGGAGAATCTGTGCTCTTTTTGCGTGGCCACTAGTATCGTTAAGGTCCTATAGCATCACCAGCTCAGGATGATTCTTTCACTGCACTGAGTCATAAGGCATCCTGGTCTTCAGGTGATGGAGTGTTCTAAACGAGGTTACAGTGGACCAAAAGATCAAGGTGCATGGGATGCAGCTGCGGTTCCCCCCTTATTATTATCTTTATCTTAATATAAAAATTTGTAATTTGGTAAAAAATTAATCCAAAAATTTTGTAATTTCAAAGTCATATATTACTCGTATTTTTATTGATTTAGCAATGACTATAATTTATATTATTATTAATTTTTGAATATTTAATTTTTATTGATTTCACTATTTCAAATTAAAACAGGCAATTTCATATTTTTTATAACATAAATAAATAAAAAAATTTTATAACATTGTAAATGATTGTTAATTAACATAAATTGTTAATATTAACTTGTTTTGTAAATCAACATTATTATGCACTTTTCAAAGATCACTTCATAATACTGCGACACATATGGGAATTAATAAAGCAACATTATTATCATTTTATAAATACCGGAAAAATTTAAGTCCCTGATTTCTAACTACAAGTTTATTTTAACAAATTTTCAAATAACATCATTTATTATTTATTAAACGTACTATATAAACTGAATTAATTATCAATAATAATTAAATGTATAAGATTATTTAATAATCAAAATAAGGAGTAATATATGCTTTTATAAAGCTATGTATACACGGCATTGAAAACTAATATTTACTTTTTAATATTAATATAATAAACTAATTTCTATTTATTCAAAAACTCACCGTAAAATAGATAGTATTTATAGAGTATAAACACATGTCGTAAGACTTTTTGATCCTAAGTTAAAGCAGCCCCGTTTTTAGGGTTAGGTAAAGTAGACACTGCATACAGGTCCCTCCAAATAATAAATCCCCACCAAATTTCCAAAAAAATAGAAAATTCTTAGAAAAAGATTATGTGCATCTTAGAAAAAATTGCAAATACTTAAAACGTAATCGTAAATAATGTTAAAGTACACTGCAAAGTATTCTAAATTAAATTTTTTTCTGTTCTCACTTATTGAAATTCTTTGTAACTAAATGTATTTATTAGAGGTTGATTTGTTTATTACATAATATCTGGTATTAATAATATGACAACAATTTTACAATCATGTTTTTACAAGTTATTTTTTATTAATAAATATAAAAATTATATTTTTTAAAACTGTAGGAGGATTATTGATACCTAACAAGTACACACTTTAATGTAATATTTATTATTTTTCTTTCGCAAAAAATGATTCTCAATTATAAACTAAAATTTTATTTTATATTTAGACATGTTTTTTTTTTGCAAAAAACTTTTCACTTCACCTCTCAATATTGTGCATACCAAATTTTATTACAATTGGATAATTTGTTCGAGAAAAATAAAAAAAAAATACATTAACAAGCGTACTTATTACTGAGGTTACATTGACTTTTGAGATACTATTGATTCCCCCTAACTTAAACATGGCGTACTATTGTTTGGATTCGATTATTACTAGCATGTTATACTTTTTTTGAATTCAGCTATTACTGGGAAGGAAACATAACTTTGCTATCTTTTTTGAACCTTAAATTTGAAAATTGAACTTCCGAGCAGCACTTACATTCTTTGAGTTTAAAAACGTCCAAGTCAGATAATTTACTTAAATTAACATCTCATTAATAGAAAACTAGATTTATACTTATCCTAAAAACGTTACCCGTAAAAAAATGTACTCTTAATTAGACCCCCACCGTTTAATGGCTACGGCGTTCACCAAGCTAAAATCTTCACTATGATTCAATAAAAACAGCATAAACCTATCAATTATCAACTATCCACTATCCATTCGTCTTATTATAGCTGTAAGTTTTGATCAATTTTATAATAGGAGTGTTCAGTTAATTGACATTTGACTATTTGAAGTTGAGACGAAAAAATACGAATAGTTTTTGGCTATATTCAACGATCATATGGCTTTAGCCACACAATAACTAAAAATTAGTTTTCCGTGTGTATATAGCTTTATAGTAAATTTAAAGAACTACAGGATGACAAATGCAAATGATCCGGTAAATTGGTTTCATAAAATTCAAAAATTTTTAATTAAAAATAAATTTATGCAATATCCTGCATAGATTGATATGTTTGAGGGTTCATAAATTAAGCTTAAAGTTGAGTAATCATTTAATGAAACTATTTTTATTAAACTTTTAATTTTCCTGTAATGACGGTCCGATGAACTCCGTACACAAAAATCAAATTTAGTCTTAAAATGATTTTAAACGGCCATGGCACAAAAATGAGACCCCTATACTAAAGGCAATCTGTAATGTAATTTACATTGAAATTTTTTCAATTTTCACGCACAAATAATTGAAAAATAATTATGAAAATAAATTTGGCCCGTATAATCTTGTCATGCAAACAAAGGGCATGTCGAAGAGTTTTACCCAAAAAATGTCTAAATTAAAAATGAAAATTTTATTTTGTATTTAGAAATGTTTTTTCGCGAAAATTCTTCGACATGGCTCCCGTTTTCATGTCAAAATTGTACTAATAATTTGAATTATTTCTGCTCAAAAATTTTTTTTATTATAGAGGTCTTATTTTGTATATCAATTCGCTTTAAGACTCACTTTTACTGTAAGATTTGAAAATTTCTTTCAAGTAATATTTTTACCTCGATTTATTTTCTATGTTAAAAACAGTTCTATTGAAATTTCAATTTTAGATCAAAATAACTATGAAAATTTAACTTTTTTTTCTAAAATCATCATTCTTCATATTATCTTAGTGTATTGGTGTTTTTGTTACACCCAGTATATTTCAGACAGTGTTAATTAAGTTTAATAATTTTTTTTCTGATAATAATTTATAGTTTTTATATATATTTTAATTTTTTTTCTGTATAATCAAAAGTCCAACCTAAAAGAAATCAATAAATCATTTAAAGGCTTCGCCCAGAAAATTTTTCAGCAAATGCGTTTGGTAAACATGTAGCGCGTGATTCAAAGACATTAGTAAAAAAAGTTGACTGACACATAAGCTGGATAATTATGAAGCATATTTCTCACATACTTTTGTTTACTCATTAAATTGATAAGACAGCTAATAATAATTCTACTATAGTATAAATTTTAAAAGTGAGATAGCTGATGTGACCTCGCGACTCACACGCTTGCTATATATAATTCGTAACGATGCGTCATGTTGAATGGACAGTGCAAGACTTTCCTTTAACAATAGTTTTAATTACCATGAAATGATAATTATGAAATAAAATCATTTTATATATTTTTATAATTCTGCATATACTACAGTAAAAATAGAATTTAAAAATCACAAAATGCGTATAAATTCCCCTGGAGCTTCAGACATGTTTGACCGATATCTCGAAAACCATGCACTTTAGGGCAAAAGTCATTGAGCTCATTATTGTGAGAATATAATACGCAAAAATTTTCATTTCCTGTAAACCTTCTTTTGTACAACTTTCCGTTTACGATTTATGGCCCATTTAGTAAACCGTTTTTTTTTATGTTTTTCGATTTTTTTCAGCTTGGTCGATAAATATTGGATTAATCAATAAAATACATCAATTTAGTTTTAAAGATTAATTTATTCTCTACAAAATGGAAATTCAGCTCGTGAACACATTTATAAATTTTAGAGTTAAAATATGTATTTTGTGTATTTGATTAATGTTAATAATTTTAATAATAATAATAATAATAATAAATAGAATTTGATAATTAATAAATTTATGGTATTTAAAACCCCAACTTCACTTATGAGTATAATATTGGGAGAGTGGGTCAATCTTTGAGTGAAATATTCCAGTTGAATATAAATTCCATGCGGCCGATGATGCTAATTACAAAATAAATCCTTGCAATGATCATTAAATAAAGTAATATTGTGTGAATTTTATTGTTGAAACGTACTTCTCTATTAATATGAAGTTCAAGCATGGTGATTTTTAAATAATTTATTATTCTAATTATATGTTTTTATTTAATAATAATTTAAATGAAGGTTATTTACTTTATGTATTTTGTTAAACAATAACAATCATTTTGGATTTTATAAGATACTAGCCGTTACATATTCAATTCGCTGTATAATGCGGTTGTATTCCCTAACATCCCCTTCATCCTGATGAACGAAGTTTTGATATTTTGAAGTGAAACGTCTTTAGTATCATTGTAAAGTCAAACTCAATGAATGAAATGAAAAAGCGACAGTAAAAGAAGACAACCTCATTCATATATGTGGATAGGTTAAAAAGTATTACGCAGTTATGTATAACCACTTTCTTTACTTTAATTTTAATAATTGTCTTAGAAGTTTAAATTGTCCTGCAAAGCGGGCGGGTAATGGCTAGTATTATTTAAAAATATACTCGATGGTTCTTGACAGCTAATGATTCAAAGTTTTTGAGAACACCATCATTTTTTAAACCAATTGTACATGAAATAAAAAAAACGCGATACACACTGTGCAGTATTATGCGATTAATAAAAATCTTGCATGTATTGATAATCTTATATGTAAGCTATTACTTTCTTTGTTAATAAGTGTTTAAGGAAACCATACACACATAACATAGATCAGGATCTGAACAGACTTGAGTTTGCAAAAATTAGTCAGCACCGCATTCTGTCAATGAAATTGTGTTAAGAATAGCTTACGTATTAAGTATCCGATTGTTACTCGACCAATTTTTGGTACATTGTTTTTGTCACCCCCTTCCTTCTGCCTTTTAATAGAAAACACAATTTTTGCGAGAAAACAACTTATATTGCATAGAAATATAATTCTTATCAAATAAATCTATAAACATAAAATATTAAAATTTGCAATATAATCCGAATAAATTATATCTAAAAGTGGCGTGTTTTGACTTATTTCAATCTTAAATCGCTTATAGTATGAAAACGAGTCATTTTTCGAAAAATAGTTCAAAAATAAAAAATTATATAAAACAATCATTAAAATAGCTCTAAATCGTAATGTGTATCTAAAAAGGAGGAATCCCTATAAAAACTTTGGACCAAGCTATTCGTAACACAACTCCATTAGCAGAATATGGTATTCAATTTTTGCAAACTCAAGTCCATTCAGATCCTGGTCAAATATATCATAATATATATTTTATAATTAAATCATATGAAGTTTTACCTCCATCAATTAAATCATATGAAGTTTTACCTCCACACTGTACATTTTTCAATCACAAATGAATTTATTTTACAATCCAATTGTTCTGCACTTGAATATTATATTAAAAAAGTCGTCATCTTAAAGATGGTTTATCAACTCCCCAAACATGAGATAATTTCCTTTGAGCATAGGATTTTTGTAGATGTAGCATATGGGAAAAGTGGAAAAGTGTGGCGGAAATGTTAAATTTTTTACGTTTTTCCTTGAAGAACTTTCATTTTAATGAAAAACTAATATTTAGAAAAATATATTTCGATTAACTTAAAAAAAAAATGGGAAAAAAGGCATGACCTCGTAGTTTTAATAAACAATTTCAATAAATAAACATTTAGATATTTCCACTGGTGCGATATAAGAATAGTGTATATATGAAGAATAGCATAGTGAGTGTTTTTGTATAGAAATTATAGTATGTGTTATGGGTACAATACGTTAAAAGATACGCCTACAATATTAGTACTGCATATACGTTATACATACGTAGTGGAAATATTACTTTAAGCTTTATTAGTATAAATATATAATATCATTAGTATAATAATTCATGGTATTTAATAACATTTTAATGAATATTTTAATTACTATCATTATTGAATACTTTTTGTATAATTGAACTCGGTTCAAGTGCGAATTAATGACAAAGTTTAAAACTTGATTTGTTGTTCAATATTCAAATCTGTTTAGTTTAATCTCTATATAGATGTAGATCGTATGCCATGCATAACAAATTTTTTTGAATAAAATGCGGTTTTTATAGTAATTAACATAATATTATTTATATTGCGTGATTATTGCAAGTTAGTTGCAAATTATTAATGTAATGTGTAGTTTGTTATATATTTAATATAAGAATTTATAATATAAAACTTCAGAAGGACTTCAAATTTTCATTCTCCTGATATATGCCTCTTCACCCGTTTAGATAAATCAAGTTAAATTGTATGTCATCATTGTCAATATTCACACAGAGACTTTTAGCCATTGAGCTGCCCTACTAATGGTGGACATTTCAAACAGTTTAAAATTAAATAAAGTATGAAATAATATTTGATTATTATTTAAAATTAATTTAATATGCCAATAAAAAACTTAAGCGCCGAAATTGATGCAAGAGATTTCTAATGAAAATATAATCAATGTTTTCACACGATTTATTCTTTTATTTTGAGACAATAGATCGGAAGTTGGATATTGATTCAATAGAGTCAAAAATTAAATGTTTAACACTACTATAAAGCAAAGAAAATGTATGCCGAACTGAGCTTAGGATTTATTTCATTTTTTTGAATGCGGTTCTTGAAATTTAAAAAATCTCTTATAAAACTTTCAAAATCTGTAAAAATGACTTTTAAATTAATTTTTTCGGCAATCCGTCCGTGGTAATAAAATGTATTTTAGTATTTGAGAATGTATGAAATTTTGATGAAATAAAATGCATTAATTCGTACGCCTATCTACATAAAATATCACATTCGTTATATTTTTGTCCTTGGTGCCATTGGTACCTAAAATATATTATTGAAAGATAACCAGACAAATAAATATTTATATGTCTTTTGTAATCTAGTTTTTTTCATTTTTTTAGAATTTGCAAAATAACCAGTTTTAAAAAAAAAAAATTTGAACGACGGTACATACCTCTATATATAGATAATATGCGTTATCTATATATAGAGGTATGTATCGGTTCCATTTACTCCAAATATAGATTTGGCGAATCTTGAAAACTAGCCATCCAATAAGTGTTATTTCTGATTTTCTTAGACCTCAATTACTCTTGAAAAACCTAAAAGCAGCGCTAAAAAATTTTTGTAGCCTTTGATGATTTTTAATGATTTTTACAGAATCACAAAAATTTACTAATATGAATTCATTTTCTTTAGCCAATATTGTCGTTCAAATGTAAGTAAAGCCTCCGCTGTAAGGAGCTTCTCAAAATTAAAACTAATTTAAGTACTACAATGGGAATCAGATAAGACTTTTTGCTAATGGAACCCGTAACGCGTCTAAATTAAAATGGAAATGTATACATTAAAATGATTAATAAATTGAATTACTTAAAAATTTAAAGCATTATTGAAAAAAATTGAAAAATTAAAAGATTTTCCCGATTCATGAGCTTTTCTTTATAGAATATGTAAATGAACATATAAGAAACAAATTGAAAAAATATTTACTGGTTACATCCACTTAAATTTGAGCTTTAAAGCTCGTATACTTATTTTATACTAAAGAATAGAATTAATTTAACATTCTTGTTACTACTTTTTAAGTTAGCTACAATTATGTATCCTCAAATCCCAAGTAGAAGGTATAACTCGAGTTATTTTTGGTTTGGATACTTATTTATATGGAGGTAAAAAACGTTCGGCAATACAGCTTTTAGTTACTACCTAAAAATGTTTTATTATTTTGATTATTACTAATAGTAGTCATAACAAAAACAAAAGAAGTAAAGTCCTTATAATTCTTAGGACTTGAATTTATATAAAACATGACATGATCAATTTATTGATTATAATATGCAATACAAACCTTCAACCGAAATACTTGTGTGTGAGGGATGTAGAAATACGTAAGATATACAGATGCTTCGAAAACATAGGTCAGTATAAACTGGTCAATTTTGGAAAATTGAAAAGTGGCATATACCATAATTAATAGCTTTGAACTGTCATATAGTAATTTGAAGCTAGATTAAAAATCTATGATAGATCAGAATTCAGCATTATATTATGTTTACGTCCAATGTTTAATATCAAGACTTACAGTTGCTTGAGAGAAGATAAAAAAAGACGAAATGTCTTACTATTAAACAATAGTTTGATTGTGTTATTTACTGCCCATATTCCCGTTATCCTTCTCTTAATAACGCAGAATATTTAGAATAGCTAATTATAATTTTCTGGAAAACCATAAAAACTCGAATTTTCATACAACATAACAATGGAATATAGACAATTTAGAACCTAGAAAGTGGAACTGATTAATGGTAATTTTAAGCTATTTCAACACCTGACGCTTTTTCAGAGAATTGTAAACAACCTGAATTATTACACACTTATGCTAAACTTAGACTTAAGTGTTAAAATTTCGAGTTAAATGGTAGTAATTTTAAACTATTTCATGTTTTTATAGTTTGAAATAATTTCTAATAGTAATCCTAACAAGTTGAGTATGGGGTAAAGTTTGGAGCTGAATGATGGTTATATCTGATTCAAAATTCCCAAAAAGCTTGAATTTTTACTTAAGAAAATTTATCATTACGAATTATTGGAAAATTATTTATTATTTGAAAATATGAAATATGAGAAGTTTTATCTCCACAAAAGCTGAAAATTCCAGTGTAATTGGTTATGAATTATGTGCACCAGTTTTGGTTTTGACTTGTTGAATTTATTCTTGATTTAAAGTAAAGCCAACTAAAGAGGTTTTCTAATTTGTCTGTTTTTGCATGCACTTTTAGAACAGCTCGAAATTCTGGTGTTTGTTACCTTTTTCATTTTCGAAAATATTATGGTTTTGGAATTTACCCGTTTAAGATCGAGCATCACAGATAGTAACTAAAATTACTTATTTCTATATTTGAACAATGATTACTCATAAAATAAATTAGGACACAATTAATGTGAATGAAGATTGCAAAAATTTGATGATTTTTTATTGAATATCTTCGTTATCTCCATGACTTAAAGTGAGTCATCGAATATGTATGTAATATATTGCTGAATCGAAAGTAAATAAAGCATTTTTATCTTCACTATATACAGAGCAGAATCTGGAAGTACTTGACGGTGCTCCGCCATTCAATGTCAATGAAATTGTGTTAAGAAAAAACTTACATATTTGGGATCCAGATGCAGACAAATTTTTTTTACGACTTTCTCTCTACTATAAGATTTGAAACTATTTTAATGGGTGTTTTATGTAAATCGTTCTAAAAGTTTATTACTTTTAGAACGATTCGTTTTCATGCTATAAGCACCTAAAAATCGCTAATTTTAAATACTATTTACCGACTTCTACAGCAATTTTTTTTTTTTTTTAATAATCTATTAAAGTTCAAATGCCTTAATTTGGTTTTTGAGTTTTATAACCACTTATAAAATTCGATTAAAAGAATAGCAATGAAATAGTACTGACAACAAAGTACTCTTTGTTTAGTACGTATAAAGTGCATGGTTTACTTGCGACCTAGATGAAGCATACTATATAATCTATAATAATATAAATTTTAAAATTCATTGTCCTTGCTTTTCTCTAACAATAAATATTAACATTTCTTGATATTACTCTATGATTAAACTATCAGGTATCCGACGCTATACTGTCGCAAAATTATACAAATAGTAGAGTAAGCCAAGATAAAAAAATTTAATCAAATATTGGAAACTAATAACTTTGTCTAATTTTCTTTACTGAAGACTTCCTTAACTATGACAACAAAGGGTAAAATAATTTAAAACTGAAAAATTTAGGTACCTTTAAAATATGAAAAATATGTAACATAAGAAACTCCTTTTTGGGGGATAAAAAGGGAGGGTATCGAGAAAATTCAGATTTATGGTTTTACCTAAACAAACACATATTTTCGTATTAGATTAATTCTTTCGAAATATTCGAACAAAATCAGGCTTACTCTACTAAAACATAACATACGAGATTTATTATATTATCAAGATCTATTCTTTCCACGAGTATAACGAGTATAGGCAACTTGTTAATCCAAGATGTAAAAAAATTATAACAAAATGATACTGAAGGGTAATTTGTTAAAACTTTAGTTAAAATGAAGATATCATGACAATTTTATAAGAGCCATACAGAAGAGTGTCGAAGAAGAAACAAACAAACAAAAATTTAGGGTAAAGTAGGGAATCGTTGCCAGTTGCCACTACATTATACTGGATTATATTTATCGTAGTTTCGAAAATTTCAAATAATAGGTAGTGCCTTTCCAAAATGAATTAAAATATTGTGAAATATAATGATTAATAGAAAAATTAAAGTTCTCAAATTAAAAATTGTCCCCCATTCATTTTTAAATAAAGTTACAACTTTTATTTGGAAATCCAATGAATTCTGTATGAATCATTTCCGTTTAGTAATTAATCAGTAAAAAAACTCCAAATTCCTAAAATGTAATTAAATTCGACTATAGGGAAATGTCATAAATCATGAACAATTAAATGTATTCGTAACTAGAAACCAAGAAGCTTCTTTATAAACCACTTTTTGAATTCACAATCAGCATGTTTTTTCTTTGTACAGACATTTGTGTGCTACAAGTTGCCACATTACCATAACAATGTTAATCAACAATTGAAAAATAACGTAGTCTGAAATAAATATTTCAATTTACAATATTTCGTATAAATTCTGAAAATTTTTATCTTAAGTACTCAAAATACTTCTGGTTAAAGGTCAAAAGAACCTCATCCATTTTTCCCGTTGGTATTATAAAAATTGATTGGACAAAGATTTTAGATCATAAAATTATCTACAAAAATTGTCATAGTTTTTTCCTACGAGTCATCATTTCTAAGATATCACTATTTGAAACATAGAAAATAATAATATGCATGCCAATAAATTATCGGACTCTATTATTAAACATATTGGTTTAAATAATTTTAAACATATTGATTTTTGAGTAATCGGAAATAATTTTCGATTCATTCCTATCGAAACTTTTACAAAATTATTAATCGTATGGAATTGGGAATTATTTTCAATTCATTCCTATTAAAACCTGTTCAAACTTCGAATCGAAAATCAAACATCAATTCAAAATTCCGATTAAATCGTATTAATTTCCCATTTATTCGGATACAATTTCAATAGGATTTAATCGAACATTTATAAATAGGGATCATTATTTTGGAATAATTCGTGGACATCAAACTACTAATAACTTTTTTAAAAAGTCTTCTCTGTAATTTCTGAATCGTTGTTATGTTACGTTCTCGAAATTCGTTATCGCGGTTTCTATAAGAAAAATAAACGGCCTCTAATTCTATACGAATCAGAACACCTATTTAGTAATCAAGTATGAAATTTTTATAGTATAGACTAAGAGTCAATGACATATAATTGGTAAACAAATGTAATTTTTTAACTAAATGATTAAATAAAGAATACACCGAGAAGTGGTTATTTATTTTTAAAAAATTATGCAAATAACTGAATATAAAAAATTAAAATTTAATTCTGAAAATAAGTCGAGATATTGAACAACTCAATTATGAATTTTTCTGTCGAATTTATTGGTTTATCCCTTTAGATAAATAAATCTAATGACGCTCAGTAATATTGATGGCAAAAATGAAATGTTAGAATTTATGAAATCACCTAATTGAGCTCGATCGTCGGCCTGTGAACACATTAAGGGCCCATTCATTAGTTACGTCAGGATTTAAGGCGTAAGGGCGGCAAAGTGTCATATTGTATAACAAGGGGTGGGAAAAGTCCTTAATTTTGTGATGTCAGGTTCCAAAATCTAAATGATTTGTTTTAAACTATAAATTATGACTGGTAACATTAATTAAACCTATTGTAAGATGTTTATTAATACATTTACTTTTGCTCTTGGACTAATAAAACGGATGATATTTACCGTATAATATTTATAATAAAACATAAATTTATAATATTTATACATAATATGAAATTTAGGTAAATTACATAATATTTAATTATTATAATCGATATCAGTATTAAAGTAGGGTAGGGTAACTTCATATATTTAGGTATAATATTAAAAAATATATGAGTAATATTATTATCAACAAAATTAAACTTCGTAATCTTCAATAATTATGCTAGATAAGATGTATCACAAACGAATTTTTTTTAACACAACAATGTTAATAAAATATATTAAAACATTATTAAATACTACAGGTGTATAAATGGAAGTTAGTTTATTTATAAATAAATCATAATATATGCTATAAATATTTAAAATGCCGAATCAGATAGTGTGAATTATTTATTATTATTATAATTATTTATTCATTTTATTAAAAATTTATTTTTTTTAATATGAATTTGCAAAAAGTACCAATTAAACGTAGTATTTCATGTTATTTTTGTCGTGAATTATTTGAAGAACAATTTTTGCAGGTAATTTTATTTTTATCTTATTCTAAATTGTATTATGTATGCTCTTTGGATAAAATTACCTAAATTTATTAATTCTAATAGCTGTATGCTCACGGATTCGGAGTTCGTTTAAGAATAGCTCCAGTGACAATATTTAGCTCTATTCTGAATATTGGTAAACGAATTTTTGAAATTAATTTTGTTATTTTGGATATTTCATAAAAAATTTCCACTCCCAATTTTTGGTGTGAGATATTATACGGAAAGCTTGCATTTTTGGTATTTTTACACTTTCTCTAGCTCCCACTCAGTTAAGAAGTTGAATTTTTTATGAAAATAAATGAAAATAATGTTAATGAAACATTTGTATAACCTATAAACTGTCGGTGGCTAATTCTCTATCCTTTGGTAAAATCGGCATAAAAATCGGCTAAGGCGTTTTAGATTGATGCTCGAACGGGCAGTCAGACAATATTTGTTTTTATTTAATATTTTTTTAAACATCTTTACTAATTAACTATAGTCATATTTCCAAAATTTTGAATAATTTGCAAAAAAAATCATTGTTTATACTATGAAGAGTTTTATTATATCATGAACAATTTCGAAAAACTCCGATTGTATTTCAACTGTCAGGATGGCCGAGCGGTCTAAGGCGCCAGACTCAAGGTATACCTTGGCTGTTATGTCAGCTATATGAGCATTTCTGGTCCTCTCTGAGGGCGTGGGTTCGAATCCCACTTCTGACAGATAATTTTTTTTCGTTAATATTAATTTTTAAAAATTATTTTCTCTAATAAATAACGGTTTATAGTTTTTAATTATCTTTTAAGCACTAATTGATTTTAATTATCGGTTTTTGAAATATATACATCATTCGAAATTAGAAATATACTGACAGTGTATCGAAACCCTGATGTGGTAGCTGGGCAGTAAGGTATGATGTCATCACTATTATATATTAGCATAGTTAGCTCACATTTGATGAAACCATACCCTACTGCCCAGTTACATCATCATGTTTCGATACACATATACATTATATACAATGTAATAAAAAATGAACGTGTAACCGTGTTTTACGCCTTCACTTCTTAAAACGCTGACTTTTTTGTGTGCAATTGTCATATATATACAGTAATCTTTTAGGAGACCATAATCTTTTAGGAGAAACTTTTTTTGGATTTTCAGGCCCATATTAATCAATGTGGTCAAGTTTTGGAACCATGTCAATATAAATGTGGCGTATATGTGCCAAGAAAATCTCGTGACAAACATGCACAAGATTGTATCGAGAGACGTCGAAGACATCGTTTAAGTGGTCATGCAACATTAGAACGTATGTCAAATGCATTCCCTTCAGCTTCATACACATCTTCAAACTCAACATCACAGATGAGTACTTTAAGTAGAACACAACCTAATCTTAATCGAACACCACCAAATTGTCGGACACCACCCAAAGAAACATTCGACTTTCAATCAATTGAAGCGAAAATAAACAATCAACAACAAATTGTTCGAAGTATTAATGTGAGTATCTGTTTAAAACTTCAAAAATTAAAGTTAGGCTCAATCAATTACCAATGAATATAATTTTGTTCTTTTTCTTGAAGTTCACTATTTAATCTTACTTTTATGCCTAAAGTACGTCACTAAAATTTCAATCCGCAATCTCTTTTCGTTTTTGAGTTATCTTGTTCACGGACGGATATGCCGAAATTGACTAATTAGATGATTCTATGATCCTATAGAAAAATTTTGTTTTTGCGGTCAATATTTTCTTACGTTTCAAACTTTAGACTAAAATTAAAATACAGCGATAGATATTGCATGTCGATCGATTATATTAATGATTAAATTATTAGTATCTGAATAGTTACTAGAGCCTCGTTACAGCGGTCGAAATTGGACAATAATCACTCAAAAGTGAAACTCACTGCTTGTAAACAAAACAGTGTATATGCGTTTCTTTGAACAAAACAGTATATTAAACAAAAGAGTATATATGATAATAATATAAGCCATACCTCTTATATATGTGTGTGTCATAGTATGTGTAATATTTTTGTTATTAATTTAATGTATTTGTTATGCATAATTTAAAAAAAATATTAAAATTCTCCAGTTCCTCTGTATATCAACTATATGTGTGCCAAATTTCTAAGTGCACCGCCCCCCCCCCCCAATTTTCGTAATAAAGGATACAAAATTTTCGCTTCACGTATTAATATATAGATTTAAGCTAGTACTAATATTATTACACCCAACATGTTTATATTCACTCTAAAACTACACTCAAAACATTATAATAAATTTTTTCTTCACAGAATGAAATATTACGATTAAACCGATTGTATAATGACATAATCACACAATGTAAAGCATACGATTCAACAATGAATACTTTAAAATTAGTACAAAACGATATTGCACAAAAATCATATGCCGAAAAAACAAAAACTAAACTCGAATTTGAAAAGATTCAATTAAAAAATGAAATAACTGATGAATTAATTAAACAATTAAAAAATAGTATTGATAAATTAACACAAAATATTGTTGATGAAAATGAAAAACAGATAAATATAAATTTAACATTGACACATGTAGAACAACGTCTGTTAATTTTGGAACGTCTAGAAACAGAAATAACAAAATTAAATAAAGATTTCAATCAAGATCGTAAATTCCAGGATACGCAATTTGCATCGTTAAAAGATGATTTTTTAGGTGATAATCATAATCAATACACTTTTTTTTTGGTCTTAAATAGTATTGCTCTAAATTTTGATACAATATTACATAATAAAATATTTTTAGGTTTTAAAGAATACTTGAATCGTGAAAATATTATGATTAGTGGTATTTGGAATGAACAATTAGAAGAGTTACATAAATTTAAAACCGATTTAAATGATATTGATGCTGAGCTAAAAGAATTTGGTTTAAAACAACACGCGAACACATTTCAAATTAAAACAAATACACAAATAAGTCACGAAAATATTGAGAGAATTACTTTAATTGAACAAGAAATGAAGAAATTACAACAACAATGTATACAGTTAAATCAAAATTATGAGGATTTAATTAGTTCCAGTAATGCACAT
The DNA here is from genome assembly GCA_020423425.1 of Chrysopa pallens. Taxonomy (NCBI): domain Eukaryota; kingdom Metazoa; phylum Arthropoda; class Insecta; order Neuroptera; family Chrysopidae; genus Chrysopa; species Chrysopa pallens. The sequence continues at coordinate 44,141,298 of CM035594.1, forward strand.
AGTTGTACGATTATTAGTAACACGAATGGTAAGGCAATTAAAGTAGTTAAAAGAAAATTAAATTTTGATATGGGTTTTGATATCTAAATGTTACAAAATTACGATGTTGTGAACAGAAAAATGTTTCCGTTTAGCCAAAATTACTAATTGATTAATTTAATGGGTAATAAATACCCATTCATTCCGATTAATATCCATTCAAAATTTTGACTAGGAACTTAAAATTGCGTTTTTCCTCGCGCTTTAATCCCACCATAAACTCGAAACTAAACTGATTTTTTATGAAACTAAGTAAAGTTACGTAATTAATAAAAGTGGTAAAGGCACTCCTTCTGATTTTAGAATTTATATATTCAGCAGTTCTCTGATTATGGGCAAAGACGTCCGAAATTTTTTTTAAAGCTTTAAAATAACATGCTGTAATCTCGAAATGTCTTGTCCGATTTTGATGAAATTTGAATATTTTGCTTCTATAATTTTTGAAAAATCGATATTGTTAAAATGGATCAGAATGAAATTAAAACGAATAAGTCCTAAATTTTCCATAGCCTAAATAATTTATCTTTTAAAACTTGAATCGCAGACACTACGGAAATTTTAGGTAAATATTTCAATATAAATGTATATTATAGTTACAAGCATTAATACTTTTTAATCGAGTTAAATATTTATCGAATTAAATATTTATAATGATGTAAACATTGGAGGTTTGTGTATTTTAGCCACGATAAAATCAAGGTTTACAAGACAATTAAGTTTCCATACAATTTTTTTATAATTTTATGGATTAATATAAATTGAAATTTTATTAGGGCATATTATTTGGAAAATTACATCGTATTCAGAAAAATTACAAAGTGCCATTGAAAATAATACAGTATTTCGTAGTTCAATTTTTTTAAGTAACAATTTTGGATATAAATTACAGGTATTTAAATATTGCTTAAATCTAAACAAATTTAGGAAAAATGATGAAAAACTTTATTTTAGATGGTTGCATATTTAAATGGTCTAGGCAAATGGAAAGGGCGAAATTTAATAATGACAATGCATGTATTAAAAGGTGAATGGGACTCGCTCTTAGAATGGCCTTGTAATTTACCAACAACAGTAATTTTAAGAGACCAAAATTTTAGTAAAATAGACGTAAGTTTTTTCATATGTCGTATGAATCCAATCCCTCCACCCTCTAACGTTAAAGCTCAAGTCATATGTGAGATTTAGGTTATAAAACGTTTTATAAGTGTTAAAAATGGCTTGCAATATGCTTGCGTAAATGTGGTAGACGGTCTCCTTTCTTCTTCAAATAATTTTTTTTTTTAATTTAATAACCAAATCTTAAATTATTAACACTAATAAAATAAATTTTAATATATTTTAGTCCGTAGATTTGGTAAAAAAATTAACTGTTAGACAAAAGTTCGAAAATTTAGTAAATGATGAAATTACCGAAACATCTACTCAACACATCTTTATCCCACACAAAATACTTAAAGAACATAATTATATTAAAAATGATGAAATTTATTTTGAAATAAAAATAAATGAAAATAAATAAATACATAAATAGTTTTCTGATTTTTTTATTTATTTAACATATTGTAAAACATTTACAAGGGTATAAAATTGATTAACAAGGTGTTCAAGTATATCTATAAATACAATATGGACAGAATTTGTTTTGGAAGTACCCGTATTTTGATTTAAATGTATTGCTTAAGGATGACTAGAAACTGATAAAAAACGAATAAAACAAATAATTTAAACCTTTTAGAATAAAATTCAGTTATTACATTGTTTGTATTAGTTATTGGATTGGTTATAATTTGGATCATATAGGTTTAAAAAAAAATGCATGACCAATAATCGACATAGAACTTTCGGATGATGTATGAGTATGTTTAGGCTGAAATAGCTATATGTGAAGAAAGATTTGGTCGACTGAAGTGAAATTTGGATATTAAATGAAAAAACCCATTTTAATTGCATATTTTAATTACATTTACTTTCGATTTTTTTATATTTCGCATTGAAATAAATGCAAATATCAATTATCAAATATGCTTAGTTAAGTATCCCAAAACTTAATTTGGTTGATTGGTTGAGTTGAAATTTGTATATTAGGTGAAAAAATACATTTTCTACAATTAGAGTATATCAAATTTTCTATAGGGGTAAGACGACTTCATTTTCTTTACGATTTCCAAATATAATGACTAATTTAAGAGTGTATTATGCATTGCCGTAAAAAATTCATAAAAATAGAATGAAAGGTTCACGAAATATCGGCATTCAAGTGAATGGCATGTCTGGTGCGAGCTCTATATCTCAGCAATGGTAATTGATAGGTGAAATGCTTATAAAATAAGATCATTCCGAATACGTTCATTAATATTTACCAACAATTTATCATTATCTGTTAAGTTGTTTTGGAGTTTTGTGTGTTCGTCAGACGTTCAAGATATTGAAAAACGTTGATATAACTATATGCAATTATTTGTAATCGGATAAAAAATAGGGCCCAGAATCCCAGCTCCCTCTACCTAGCTATATCCTCCATACTCGGACGTAAATGCGTACTGAAATAGATATAAAACAAACCCAAATCTTTAAAATTTTTAACACCCTAATTTTTACTAAATCACTATTAAACAGAAAACTGTCGAAAAAAATTATAAATTTCTAGTGCTCTAATAATTTTTTGTATTGATTTAGAAATATTTCTTCTTGTACTAAAGTTAAATCTAAATGATCATCATCCACCATTGACAAATCTTCAACAATGCGGTTAAATGCTTCACGGCGCCGTGCTTCTTTTAAAGGATCATGATCGTCATCTAAATATAGAAATTAAAATGTATTGAATAAAAATAGTGTTAAACCAGTGCATTTTATTTACAAATTGAAACTTATAGCTTCAATACACACTGACTGATATAAGTTGTAATATATGAAAGCTTGTGAGTTTACTCCTTAGAAAATAGAAGTCTAAGAAAAAACTTGCGGAGAATAAAATCACATAGCTTATAATGTATCACAAAAAAGGGTTTGAACTAATATACATACATTCAAATAATCTCAGTAAATGGAGCAATATAAATTTATAAATATATCAATTTTGTTTGAAAAATAAATAATTTAGAAAAAGAACAGAGATGTATTTAAAGAAAAATGAACAAGCTGTCGAATGAGCTGCTGTTGTCTAAATCTAATTATATATCGCAAAATTAGAGCTCCTTGAAATTTTGTATAGGTTTTCTGATCAGAAAATCTGATGTAAGTAAATAACAAGTATTTTATATTAGACCTCGCACACGGTAAGATTTTTACATAAGGCATTAGAATTTCGTATAAGAATATCTTACGTTGTTGTCTTATGTAGACCATCTGTTTGTTATAAAAGTAATTAATGAATTCAAAATATTTGAAATTTCATTGATTCATTGTGTTCGTTGTACGTATCCAATGATATCCGATGATATGCGCTTGTTTAAAATTTTTTTCTGATGTATGAACACATTTTCTTATAAGAATTTCGGTGGTCGTTGACCATCAGATTTTCTGATCAGAAAAACTTACGGTATGCGCTGGCTCTTAATGTGGTTCACATTCTTGCAAGGTAGTGTGTATGTATAATATGAATGTACCATATTTATTTACCTTCATCCGATGAATATTCTCCTTCAATAACACCACCAGTTAATACAAGTTCTTCAATAGCTTTTTCAATAAGTCCATTATGCTTTTTTAATGCAATTTTTGCCATACGTGGATCAAATCCGACAGCAACAATTTGATCAATTAATGATTTTGTAATTCTAACTTGTTTACTTGTAGATGCCATTGCTGCTTCCAACAATTCTGGACGTTCTTGAATTAATTGTATACTTTGTGAAATAATATTATTTGATTGGGCTAACGCTTGACGTGCAGCTTCCTTTGGAAATCCCATTTCAATAAGCATATTCAACAATGATGGTTCAATCCATTGTTTACCATCAGCACACTTGCCTAATTTTTTACGTGCTCGTTTTAATTGTTCGTTTTCAATTGCCTTTCGACGACTTTCAGCACGTTCTACTCGATTACGTGTAATATAATCAGCCGCAGCATTTAAATTACCTTGCGTTGCACGTAGTCCTAATCGTGCCTCTGCTGGTGAGTAACCTGAAGTCAAGTTTTAAAAAAATTGAAGCTTCCTAATTGAAGATTGATTGAAATTAAAAAGATTAACAATGTTTAAAGCTTAGGGATTGATTCATTTTATCTTTTCTTTCTTCTTTTCGTTCTTTTTAAGTTAACAAGTATAATTGAGTTATATGTGCGTAAAGAAATTTAAACAATTATAACAATGCCATTATAATAGAATTTCATTTTAAATTGAAATTAAATAAACAATTATTACCAAGTTCAACTAAAGTACACAGGCTGGTATCATTAATTTTAAGACTTTGTAACTCCTTTTCAGCACGCTCAAGTAAATTTTGAGCTTCTTCACGGCGATTTTGATGAAACATAATGATACCTTGCAATAAATGAAGTCTCATGAAAAGTGCAGCTTCATTACCTAAAAATATGAATATATTTTTTGTATAAATTATTATTGTTTTTAATTCAATGGAAATCATACCTGATGTTCCTTTTAAAGCTATTAAACGTTCTAAATTTATTCCATAACTGCGATGAAAATTTTCTTCACACTTTTTTAATCGATTTTCTGCATCTGGTATCTGACCAACACTTCGTAAACATAAATAACACCATGCAATATCAAGATTTAACAATGCATAATTATCGACAGATGTTAAAATGCTGGAATTACATCGGCTACGGCATAAAATCATCATGGTGTTATTAGTTTTGAAAAATTAATAATTTTCGGCAAAGAAATCAGGCCATAATGTATTTTAGTTGTTAATTATTGAGAAAGTTGTAATTCTCTTAACTTTATCGAATAGAAATCGAGAGATTGGTTCCCTTAGAAGACACCAAAGCTACGATTAGCTATTAAATCTAGGCATACGTATAAGAAAATACAATAAATTAAAGAAATTCTATGAACCTGTAATAATTAACAGGAAATTCAAAAACACTTTCTCTGTGAGATTGTTGAATAATATAGAAGTTTTTATGATAGTGAATATTCAAAAAAGTGCCGTGAATATTTACATTTTTCTCATAAAACATGTTACAAGTGAGAGGCAAATAAGTGAAAAAAATAAAAAATGATGATATAGAAGATTTATTAAAATGTGGATGCGTGATGGTAGGTTATGGTACAACTAATATAAGATATACACACCTGAATTCATTATCAGCTTCAAGAAACATTACTAATGCCAAGGAATAATCTTCTTTTTTTAATGCAGCACGTCCTTTTTCATGTAATGTCATTGCAGTAACCAATGCTTTTCTTTCTGAGAGTGGTAAATTGAGAGTGTTTCCAGATTGATCTTCAACCTTTGAATAAGATATCATTTTACTTAAAAAAATTAATTATTTATCTTTTAACAAGTATACGAACCTGAAGATATTGATTAGTTTGAAGTAAAACATTTAAATCTTTACGAGTTTTTTCCAAAGTTATCTGATCTTTTTCTTCATTTTGAAAATTTTGTGTATTTTCGTATAATACTACAGCCATTAATTGCATACCATTTTTAACACTTTGATTTTCTAGAGACGTATCATCTTTCAATACTTTTCCATGGCAAATTAATTTTAATCTAATAAAGTTTAAATTAATTAATGCAGTTGCTTTTGAAAATTGATGAATTGTAAATAAGAATTGGTAACCAAAAATTTTTGTTTAAGATGATGATTCTTTGTTAAGAGGTACTTTTAACTGCTATTACAATACACCATTTTTTCTATTGTATGATTTTCGTTACTTAAAATTAGTTCAACATGTTTTGAAAAAAATGTCTATCTTACAAGCTAACAAGAAAACTGTTTATATCCTATTAATTGGCTAGTAAACTTTAAATACACTTTGATAAAATTAAAATTATTTTATGTCAGTTCATTTCTGATAGTATTGATCATTTTGGGGCTAATAAATTTTTTATTTTTATTTTTTTAATAAATTTCGATTTTTTCCTCAATTTCCTAGATCAAATTATTTTGTATTTTATAAATACGTATTTCGACTACAAAGTAGTCATCATCAGTGTGGATTAGCTAGAATTATTATGAATTAGCTAGAATAAGTATGAATTAGCTAGTTGTAATAATTCTAGCTAATTCATACTGATGATGACTACTTTGTAGTCGAAATACGTATTTATAAAATACAAAATAATTTGATCTAGGAAATTGGGGAAAAAATCGAAATTTATTCGAAAAATCCTAGAGTTCTCATTAATAATTATAAAATTTTGGGGCTAGTTTTAGCATACAATAAGTCATATATAAAAATGTGAGCATGATAACGCATTAGGTTAAATTAAGACTATAAAATTTCGAATATCGTAATTAATAAGTGAATCACTTCGACCACATGAATTTATTAAAGCAAATTAAAGAGTGAATTTGCTTGAACTGTTTAAAAAACTTGATTAATTTAATTTAAATTCATATAAATTGTAAGTATATTTTCTATGATTATACTATTTGCTTAACCTATTTGTTGTATTACCTAGAAGGAACACTTGAAATTTGTTGAGCAACAGTTTCTTTTAAATCACTGCCCAAAGCTTTTAATGAAATTTTAATAGTTGATAAAATAGTGCCACCAGCTTGACCGGGTACTCTAACTTTTAAAGTTGCAACTCCAGTAGCTTTAAAGCTGTCTCGTTCTTTCATTTTCTCCAAGGCATGATTTTGCAATTCTTTTAAGGCAACTAAACAATGTTCTACATCTATGTTTAATAGTTTTGCGTAATTCTCAGCTAAAATCTTTAATTAAAATATTAGTTATTCAAATAAATAGCATCGTAGTAATAGAGTTTTTACTTGTAATTCAGCTTCGGAAGAACTTGATTTATTTGTACCAAAATAAGGTGGAAGCCATAATTTAACTTGGTCTTCATTCAATTTTGCACGAACACGTATTAAAATATTTTCAATTTTAAGATCCATTTTTGAATAAATTCACAATAAAATTATATCATATTGTTTCAATAATTGCAATGAAATCCATATTTTAATATTTAATTCCGTTAATTATGATAAATTTGAAAATATTTCTTAGTAATTTTGTATTTATTTTTCGAAAATCATAACAAAAAGCTTGTAATAAATCATAACAAATGGCATATTTAGTAATATTTTGTAATCATTTTTTGAAAATCATAACAAAAACAAAGAAAAATCATGACAATCAAAATTTTTATTTTTATATTGGTTGTACTTGACACATCATCTGAGTAGTGTAAATTTTAACTGGTTGGTACTAAATTTAAAATTCAGCTGTCAAAAGTCACTGACATTTAATTTTTCCTTAAAATTTACTCATTTCTTTCAATAAAATTTACAATAATACGAATACAATTATTTTAAACGATTATGTAAACAATTAAATTAAATTATGAAATAATAAATAAGTGTTAATAAAAAAATACATTCAAATTAAATTATTCGGCCATTTTAATTACATCATTAATGACGAATATTACAGCGGTTTTTTAAAAAATAATGAAGTTAAATTAAAAATTGTTTTTAATATTTTAATTATTGATTAGAATAATGCAATAAAATTATTTGTGATAGGAGTTTCATACAATTTCTTTTAAAAAAAATGTTTAAATTAGGATACCGTTTAAGAAATTTAAAATTAATATCATTTTCTTCCATAAAATTAATAAATACACGTAATATTTGTAATAAAATTGAAATTAATGATGAAAATAAAGAAAAAACAGTTAAATTTGTCTATAATAAATGGTTTAAAAAATTTAATCTAATTAAATTAGAAGAACCTAAAGAGTCAATAGAAAATATAATCGCACATTGTTTAAAATCAAATATGGTAACATTTGAAAGAAAACATACATAATTAATATTTTATTGTTAAAATGAAATTATTTTTAGCCTTATTTAACTTACAATCAGCTTGAAATCGTTTTAAATAATGACACCATTACGGCAATAGATAAACTCTGCGAGTTACGGTTAAAAAGGTAATACCTCTTCATTTTTACAAAAATTATTTTTCTTAGATTATATTATTTGTTTTATAGAATGCCAATTCAGTATGTAATTGGTGAATGGTCATTTCGTGATTTAACTTTGAAAATGAAACCACCGGTTTTCATACCACGACCAGAAACTGAAGAATTAGTTGAATTAGTACTTAAGTCCATTGAGCAAATATCTAACAAAAATTTGAAAATAGCAGATATTTGTTGTGGATCTGGAGCTATATGTTTAGCATTATTAAAAGCAAATACTAAGGTAACTTACTGTAAAAATAATCTCTTGAATCTTTTTGAGATGAAAACACCTGTTTGCTACCGAGCGTTACCTAGTAACAAGTTTAATCAATATTAGAGTATAATGTAGACGCAGAGAAAGGGAAGGGAGCTATAATACAAGGGAAATCTATCTCAATATGTAAATTTGTTTTTATTAAGATAAATGATATTATTTGTTTTATGTTATGTGTTTCATTATAGCTTTTTATTGAATGAATATAAAATGTTACATTATTTATACAGTACAGGCAACTGTACGTGCATTTATGTAGTGTAAAGTGTATATAATTATAATACTCTTACAGATACCTGTTGAAAACTTAATACAATGCATATACCGGGTGTACAAAATTATTGTATATATTTGTTATTAAAATAATTAAGTTCAAATTTATTTAAAATGTTCTAATTGAAATAATATAAAAATACACGATTATTATATCCTCCAGTGGCTACAAATCAAAGATTCAAAGAAAATAATGCATGGTATCAGAGTTTACTACGTTTGTACATCCTGATAGCTTAGTTAGATATAACGGTGATCCAAATAACCAGAAACTATGTGTTCTATTCTCGCTAAAGTATACTTTTCTACAGGACTAGAATTGATTTTAAAAAATTAACCAAACTATATTCGATTGACTTTATAGGCTGTTCAAAGTAACAAACATTTCTATTTTTAAAACACAAAAGCTTACTCTACTATAGCGCTATTAGTTAATGGAATATTAAAGACATTTACTTGAATAAATTTCTTTGTTTCAATCTCAGTATAAGGTGCTAATAGCGAAATAGTAGTTGTGTACTGAATAGTATAATTCTTTTTGCTAAACAAAACATAATATAAACTAGGTACACCCATATCCTCCTTTTCGACAGATTCTTGTAAGATATTCTTTTTATATAGTTAATATTATGCAAATTATTGATGCCAAAGGTTTGTATATGTCATTGTAAAGAATTTTTTTTATAGCAAACAAATAATTTTCAATTTATACAGATCTCTGTGATAGCTGTTGATAGAAGCAATGAAGCCTGTGATTTAACAAAACTAAACGCACAATTAAATCACATTGATAATCAGCGTTTAGAAGTGTTGCAATTTGAAATAAATGAAAGCAATTTATTAGAAAATATTAATAATAAATTTGATATAATTGTCAGCAATCCACCGTATATCCCACAAACAGAAATATCGAAATTACAACCAGAAATATTACTGTAAGTTTTTGAAAATTTGTTTAAAATAATTATTTATTTTATTACCAATGAAAATCAATGTTAAAGTTTAAATTTTCAAAATATTGCAAAAAACGATGTTTCTGTAATGACGTTTGTCACTTGTTACGTGTGACGTAGTACGATAGTAAACCTGGTTCATATAACCACAACAAAACAGCACAGCATTTGTCATGGCATTCTTGTTTAATATAAAATATGTATGTAATATATTCTATGGTTTACTAGCTAATGACGTCACCAGAGCTGTCACCAATCACTGGGCGTTTCCGTGGCAGATGCAATTTCAAAAAATTATTATATTTTATTTCGTATAATTTCCAAAAAGTAAACAATTTAGTTTAAATAAAGTTGAATTTAGCTTTTTTAGGCTATTATCTTACAAGAAGACCTCAATTTATAATATTTTTAATTTTGTCAAATAGCCTATTGTAATTGTGATTTATTATTATTTTTCAGGGTATAATAAGTAAAAAGTAATTTTTCGATTGATATAAGAGAGACCGCACATTATAAGATTTTCTGATAAGAAATTCTGAAATTATTTAAAAAAAAATATATATATATTTTTTTTAATAATTAATTTATTTTCGAAAATAGTGTCGTATAACTATTTGAACTTTAAATTGTTTTGTACTTATTATGCAAATTGTAATAAAGCATGGGATTAAAATTATTAAATTTCATCAAAATTTGATCATAATAATTATTTTAATTGGTCACAAAAATAAACCGGTATTATAGTTGTCTTACTTATTGTGTAGTAGTCGTATGGCATTTCATGAAAATTGTTAAATCAGTACCTGGTAAAGGTGTTGTATAAATTATACACATCTGCTGTACAACACTGAACGAATCACTAGTACAATCATAATATCGGAAGGCTGTTTCTCTACACTCAGTGTGTTTACGATACAAACTAATCTATTACAATCATTAAACAGTCAATAATTTTTGATTTTATTCTAAAATCTATTTATATAATGTACCGGGTGTCATCAAATGACTTGACGAGAGGACAAAAAGTTATTTTTTTTTAAATTCTAAGTTATAAAGTCATAGTCATAATAAAATCAAATACATACCCCAAACTTTAAGCAGGCTGTTCAGCAGTAGGAAACAAAAAATACGAAAATGTTAAAAAAATCGATAAAAAATTAATGAAGAAAAAATTAAAAATTATTAAGAAACACTCTTTATTTATTATTATTTAACCGAAAATTTTTAATATACAAATTATTCAAAATTTGGGGCGTAATTACGTAATTTGAAATGAATTCAGCAAAATCGGTCTAGCCGTTTTTTGTTGGGGTTGAAAATAAAAAATTAATTATAACATATTATTGTTTTTATTCTTTTTATTTTCTAATTGCGAATTTTGACCTTAATTTTATTTATTTGATTTAACCTCAATAAGTTGATTTAACTGTATAATCAACATTGGCGCTGTTTTGTATTTTTCAGGGTAAACATTATACCTATTAAAGGTGAAAAGGATAAACCTAGTATTTAATAGTTTAATAGATATTTTGCGCCTGTTTTTTCGAAAGTTTTTTAAACAGGTATTCAGAATTTCTAATCAGAATATCTGATGTAACTCTTAACATGTATTTTATATTAGACTCCGCACACGGTAAGACATGTGCGCAAACATATGATGTTGTGTGAAGTAGCATCAGAATTTCTGATCAGAAAATCTTACGTTTTTGTTTGGAGAAGGCCACCTAGTTAATCAAAAAACTAATCAATAAATTTAAAATATTTGAAAGTTCGTTGTGGTTTGTTATACTTATTCGATGACATGCGCTTGCTAAAGATTTTTGCCTGACGTATGAACAGATTTTCTTATAAGAATTTCTTATAGGACTGTCTGATGGTGTGCGTTGACCATCAGAATTTCTTATCAGAAAATCTTAGGGTGTGTTCTAGCTCATAAAATGTGTTACTGTCAGTGGTTCAAATCAGCGTGCACACGTTAATTTTTGATGTAGACCAACCTTATTGTTCATATAAATTTAAGTTTTATTTTTTACCTTTCATGAAAAAATAAATTAACTGAATGGAAACGAACGATAAATTTTTTGGAAAAATTTAATAGATTATTATCTTTTTTGTCTTAATAACTGTCATAAAATTGAATTGAAGTCTTTTTAAAAACAATTGAGTAGCATCATACATCATTTACTTAGATATTCATTTTAAATTATAGTACAGTAGATTGGTGAAAAATTATAGAAATACACTTTTTTAAATAATAAAATTTGGTTCTTTAAACGGTTTTATTTAGCTTGACTTGGCTGTTTTTTTTTTTTTTTTGTCAAATTTTCCAATTATACAAGGTGTTTAGAAATAAATTGACCATACTGTTCGTACAGTTCGAATGCAACAAAAAACATTCTGTAAAATTTTTTTCTAAACTCCACCGTTTTAGGCGAAATTTGATTTTAATTTAATTTCCTACTTAAAACAATTAAAACTTTATTTTGTTTAAGTTTTATTGAATTTTCTATGGCTAAAACATAAAACTTAATCAATATGCTACTTTCGGTGGAGAAAAATAAGACATGGAATTTGACAAAAATTAAAATTTATGTAGAAATATTCTTAAATATTCTGAATTTGAGTCATAAAATCACACGATTAATTTATTATCTTCAAATTAAAATTCGATATTTTTATCTTTATAACACGTGACCTAAAATACTATAATGTCATGGTATGACGTAATTTTGGTAAAAATTATTGGTTGCCATCTGTCAGTTCAAGTTAAACAGTTATCTTAATTAGTAAAAAAAAATATGTGAAAATGTTCGGTTATGTTTTGTTCTCTTTGTGTTGTATTCTCAATATTATATACGAGTAATACGTCACAAAAATGGCAGATAGCGTTTTTGCAGGCATAGAAAAGATTTAAATTTTAATGCAATTTTATGGCATGAAATCGTGTTTATTTTGCAAAAATGTTTTATTTTTGTGACTTTATTATGAAATTTTTATTAAGAAATCAATATTTTGAAGTACTTTTTTGTGACTACATTGTCGTTTTAATAGTTTTTATCAGCTATACCAGTCACAAACTAATTTTAAGTGTGAATATGCTGCAGCACGAGATATATAAATTGGCCTTCGCAAGCATTCTTCTAGTTCTGTCGATTTTTCTTTATAGTTCGGCATGTTTATATACCTAGGAACTTCGTTCAGATCTTAAAGATAAATCCAGTTTTAAGGTATTGAACAATATAAGCCTATCGACATTATTTAAGGCTGCGGATATGCCCACCCTGCTCATGGCGATGGGTCCGAGCTTTTCTATCTAATTATTTCTAAGGGCTAACTTGAATTTTCCATATAATTAAATAGGAATAATATTCTGTACTATATTTTAATTTAAACAAAATAAATAATAAAAAAAACATCCAATTTTTTTTTTCAAATAATCTGTTTTTATATTCTTTTATTCTTGTAGGTATGAGGATATAAAAGCCCTTGATGGAGGCTTGAATGGATTTGAAACAATAAAGCTAATAATCACAATGTCATCGAATAAATTGGTTACAAATGGTATACTATTTTTAGAAATTGATCCAAGACATCCGCAATTAATTGAAGATTTTTTAAAGAAAAATACTTCGCTAGGATTAGAACTTTGTCAAGTATATAAAGATTTTTGTTCAAAATATAGATTTGTAAAAATAATAAAAAAATAAATACACATCTTATAATTGGCTGCAAACAAATATATTTTTTTTCTGTGTTTTTTATTTTCGAATTATTACAGTTCAAATATTTTTAAGATAAACAAACCGTCTTGATGAATATTACCCTTAGAGGTCAGTTACTTTCGTTAGGCCTATAGTAACCATTTCATTTTATTGCAAAAATGAAAAATTAGCCGTTGAATTATTTGGATTTAACGCAATTTAATTACTGTGTTAAAAATTTCTTTGAAATAATCACAGTTCATTTAATTTTGCCGGTTCAAGTATGAGATTGAAAATGCAGCAATTTAAAGGAAAGTAGTAGAAAAAAATTTGAAATTAATTGTTCTTCAAAATTCTATGAATAAAAACAAAAAATTAAATTCCTCATTAATTACGACGGCGTTTGCAAATGTGCCTAGGGCGGCATTAGACCTAACCGCACCACTAGCAGCAGATATTTACACCTTTAATGATTTTGCTTAAAACAAAACCATATATCCTTTATCCTTTGGCTTACTACATTAACAAATTTATGGGAATAGGGGACCGAATTAAATTTCCATTGCTTCAATAGAAGCGTCTTTACTTCACGAACATGGATCTGAAGTTATTTTTTAAAATCTTTTAAAATAAGAAAAATAATTAAAATACTTAATTAAACTTAGAGGGAAATACCTCCGTATAACGTCAACTTTTAGTATCTCCATATAAATTACATCGTTTTCAAGAAAGCAATAGAAAAGAAAAGAATCTTTGATAACATATAACTTCTTTGTTTTTGATTATTTTCTTCTTTGTTAATTTTATTTTAATTTTTGTGTTGGTATTGAGCCTAGTTTCACATTTTGATGTGAAATGTAGCACATTTAGAATCAGTCCCGTATCCTATTTTTTTTTTAATTGTTCAATTTTACTTTACACAAAAATTAATTCGAATACGTTTCGTAAAATTTTAACAACCACGAACGTGTACTTTTAAAAATGGTATTTAAAACTCCCAGTCCCAGCTTTAATAAAATTATGGGACGTCATATAAAATTAAAACACATTATTTTCGGCATTTTGTTCCATTAAGAAAAGTTTTTAGAATGTATGCCTGTTATTTTTGGTCATACTATCTTAGTAATGCCTGTTACACATTACCAAAAAAAAAAAAAAATGATTATACCTTACTAATATCCCACGTGTATAACAAGTCCTTCTTGTATGAATGAAAATAAATGTATTGATTATACGATTATCGTTGAAACTATTCTTACATCAATTAAAGTTAGGTATGCAGATAAGGAAGTATTTTTGTCGTTTCCTATACGTGAATATCTTTTTATACCGCGTGGTTCATATTTTCATGACTTACATAAAAAAAAGAAATATTTTTTTGTAAATGCATTTATTTGTAACAAAACGGTAATATTCCCTTTACTTTGTTAATGCCATTGTACTCGTATCGAAATTTTATAATTCTATGGATATTCATTAGAAGACACCGAAGTTTAATTTTGCATTTTTTATTTTGCGTTTTTAAATGAAATTTTCTAAGCAATTCGAATATTTATTTATTTTACTTCATGTATTATTTATTTAGTTGGCACTTTGTTTAAGAAATGACATTTTTAAGGAAATATTTCGACTAAAATGTAGTCATCATTAGTTTGAATTAGCTCGTAACTTTTCCCCGAGGATGTTACTCATTGATGATCTGGACAGAGTATTTATAAAATACAAAAAATTTTCATCTAAGAAATTGAAACAAAGAGAGTTCTCTTCGATAATATTCATTCATATTTTGGCTATGTATCTAAAAATAAGCTGAGTAATTATGAAAATATGCTTTAATAGGTTTTGGGCTTGTTCACATTGATAGAGTAATTTAGTTAAGTAGTATAAGTAATCTACACACTTAGCATTTGATAAAAAAAAAGCGTTCACAATTGTAATTCGATAATTAAGTGAAGTGACAAGTAATTTTTTAAGGCTATGTTCCGATATACCTTGGGTTTTAATAGCATACTTAAAGAGTCACCTTCATATTATATAATTTAATATTATATATCAATTTATATTATATGACTGTGATTCTACTGTATACTATTTAAATTCTTTGTAAATGTCAAACAGATTTCTTTTTTTTATATGTTTTTGTTTGGCGAGTGTATTTGCACTCAAAAAATAAAAAAAGTTTAAATGCAAAACTTGTAGATCTTTATATTACTTACAACTTTGTCACTTAACTTTTTCTACAAGACTTTTGCCGGAAATCGAGATAAACCGTGTTTTACCCTTAAAAACTCACCCCCTTCGACTTCCCGACTTTAGATGGCCTGTAAATTATTTTTCATTTCATTTTTGTTTCCAATGGGTTTCGTCCTACTTTATTTTTTTTTTTTACCTTTTACCATTTTTTGAAGCCTTCTACCCTGGTCAATTATAGGTATGGAAATAATAATACAAAAAAAAGTGATAGTTTTTACAATTACATTTATTTTTTTAATATAACCATTTTTTTTGCAATTTTTTATAATATTTTTTGATGCCATTATTACAATATATAATAATTATTTTTTTTAATAACATAATAGTTTATATTTTATTGCAACTTAATCAATTGTCTTATTACATGGAAGGTAAATTTCATAAGTTGCAACAAAATGTAATTATAACATATTTTTAATATCTACAAAATGAAGTTAAAACAATAATTGTAAATTTAGATTATAGCAGAGAGATGATTATTAAATAACAGTCAATTTATTTATTAATAAGTTATAGTTAAAATTTAAAATAATTTAAAAGATAATAATTAATATATTCCAGCCTCTGTTATTTTTTTTTGTTTGTTTTTTAATATATTTAAAAATATCACAAATATATATTTTTATCATCTTCATATAAAACTAATTCGAAAAATAAAAAACGAAATTGATTCGTGAAAAATTTAGAAAGTTAAGAAATTATTTTTTCAATGTTTTGTCTACAGTTCTGTTTGTTTCGTCTAACACATCATCATCTAAAAGTTCTTCAGAATCACGTCCAAGTCTGGGTGTATAATCAGTTCCTCGTTTTTGTTGGAAATCTGTTACAAATAGATATAAATAAATTTATTTTTGAATTATAATAAATACAAAAATAGTAATTATATACCTTGTAATGAAACAAGGCCCCATGGTTCATCAGTTAATTCAAGACCACGTTTTTGGAAACGTCCTAAGCGTGGTCCCCACCATAAACCTAAACATAATTAATTAAAAAAAATTTCAATAACCACGACTGGTTTCATCACAATTTAAAAAAATAATTGAATTTTAATTCGAAATTTTATCTAGCAAATAAGCGAAAAATATCCCAAATAATTAAAGAGTTTTTAAAAAAGAAGAGATTAGCATTATGTGAATATCCTTAAACATTTTTACACATATTTAAAAATATATTTCTTTACACTAGAATTTTTCTTAGCCTTTTTAAACTCCTACAATTGTTTACAAGTTAACAAAAGCCGTTTTTTAAAATAATACTCGAATTCTTAGAAACTTTATTAGAACTACTAGAGGTAAAGAAATTCGCATTTCTAATAACAAGAATTTATAGACAAAATATATAACAAAACATATATTTTTTGTCTATAATAAGTAACTTTATGCGTCTGTGTACATGTTCTTACTATACTATACCAAGCTGGAACAACCTTAACAGGTAAAAGAGATATTACAAAGGATTTTTTATTGTATCATAACAGGCGTATTTATAATAAAAGAATTGTGGAAGCGAAATTAAGTAAAACGAATTAAGTTTTACAACACTATTATATGATTTTTGTATTAAAAGCATTATGACATATTATTCAGCTCAATCGAAAACCGGGAAGTGAGTCGAATTAAACTTGCAAGATTTAATTACAGACAGACATCGAGGCAAGTGAAACTAAATAAAATATAGTTGTAAAAAAAGGCTTATAAATAGGGTCTAATTAGATTTTTTTTGACTATAATGTGTACAGTAAATGAAATTTAATAAGAAATTTATCTATAAAAGTGCAGAAACTGGTCTGTATCTCCCAAAGAAGTGGAGTTAAAGAAAATTAATTTTATTTGATATCTTTTTCATTTGATATTGATAACTGATAGATTACCTAGTTAAAAACTTACTGAGTTGGGGAACTAAAACAAAGAAAATATATTAATAGAAATTTACAAATGAGTTGTCGATAAATTAGATTTATTAATCGTGAAAAAAACACTTTTTTTTTCTTAAATTTCCAACTAAAATTCTATAGAATGTTTCCACAATTAACCCGAGCTTATAAAAAAAATTAGAAATGTTTTGTAAACTAACCATATTTTACCAAATTTTTAATGAGACGATAGGTCTATTTGTGGAAATTTGATTAGTTTTTATTGAACTCGAATACTGGAGTTAATATTACAATCACAATTTTAAAGTCGTTGTGAACGAAACATAATTTTATTATGTATTATCTTGAGTGGAAATTGCTGAGCAACTTTCATTTCTTTTTGTCTATTCGGGGGACTTTTAAACTCATTCGGACAAATATGTTTCTTCGTTTGTTCAACTTTGTGTTACGTTCAAATTCCTCATATTTTACCCACAATGTAATGATAACATATTACACGTGAAAAGATAAGAAGCCAAAGATGCCGATTATTCAAAGGTGAAATTTCTAATTAAAATTAAAAAAAAAAAAAGGGATGTTTACCATTGACAGCAAGTTGTTTATCTGGTGCATTCATACTCATAGCGTTTTGTTCAACATGCGATTGACTGTCACGTCCAACACGTGGAAATGCCATTAAACTTTGTTGTCGTTTCATTTCATGGAAATAATCTGTTACAAATAATGATAAATTTTATTTATATAAAAAATGATTATTTAATAATAATAATTCTCTAATAACAATAAGTTTTTCATTATAATAATTAATAATATAGGTAAAGTATTCATTTAATCCAATTATAAATTAATACATTTATTTATTATATGAATTTATAAGCATATTATAGTTAATAAAATTATTTTATTAATTAAATATTATAGACTTACAAAGTATATGATCATGTGAATTAGATAATTGTGGTTTGGCATTATTTTAAAATTCTATGTTAATATGTTTCATGTGAATAGATTCATATGATCCTAATTAATTATACTGCGAAATATTTATAAAAATTTTAATAAATTCATGAGAAAAACTAAAGCTGCCATTACATTTTCTGCAATATTTTATAAATGGAAAACATTAAAGATTGTTTTGTAGTAGCACATTGTAAGATTTGGTACATATAAAGGATGTTTTATTAACTTGGCTTATTCAAAAATTTCGAAAAAAAGTTGGATATTGAAAATTAAGTTTCAAATTAAAGTTTAATCATTTGAAAGGTCCGATTAATCTCTTGGTTAAATGAGGGTTGATTTATTTTCATTTTAAAGACAAGTCTATATTTTTTATTGAAAATTCGAAATTTATTAAAATCAAGGAAGATAACAACTAGTAGAATATCTTGTTTAGATACTCGACATATGATTGAATTTCATTGTTTGAATTATTTTTAATTAGTATTCATAAAATACTGTAAATATCCAGTCTATACAGTTATATATGTATACTAATTTGTATTGTTATTACCTATATGTATTTATTAGCCATATCTGAGCTAAAATTGTGGAGAACTCAAACATTTTACGAAAAAATGTTTCAAATAAAAGTTTGAATTAAAAAATAAATAACTTTTGTATTTGAACTTTTCTTCTATCTTTTATAAGTTAAAAGTTGGGTAAAGGATCCATTGGACCCATTGAACCGATTTTTTGCATTCACCATTGAACCGATTTTTTGCATTCACGAACTTAAACTCACTTTTTATGTTTAGAATACGTCACTAATTTCTACTCGCTAGTTAGTTAAAATTAAATTTAATAATTTAATTAATTTTAAACTTAAATTAAAATTGAAAAGATATTTTCGTTTCTAAAATCAAAAATTGCTGTTTGATATGCCGTAAATAAAATATCAGTATTATTTCCGACATGCTATCTAAATTTTTCTAGATAAAAGATATATAGATTATGTCATTTACACGATTTTGAAATTGAAAAACTAACATTTCTTATAACGTATATAGTTTATAGATAAATACCTGAAGAATCAAATAATTCATGCGGTGATTGAATTCTGGAATATATACCAGACCTTCCGACTCTTGGATGTGGATATATTCCCCAATTATTACCGCCTCTCTTTACTTTTGCTCCAATTGTGGCTCCTTCAACCAATAATTAATTTTAATGAAACAACATAAATTAATTAAAATCCAATTTAATTTTTTATGCAATTTATGTCTGACGATTGCTTTTTTTTTTTATTTTTTTAAAAGCTGGTCAAATATAATTTCCCAATGGAACATTTAAAGGCTAGTAGAAACGCAGATATTATTTCCTATATATAGGAATATATAGGAAATATAGTGTTCAAATATATGTAATATATTGTTAATTGCATCAACATGTATATTATCGGCACCGTGCATCAAAATGTTTTCATTAGTTTCTATGGTTTCGAAATACTAGTTTATCAATCAAATGATATATAAGTCTATGGATGATATATGATTTAACATAGGAAATTTCTCAACATTTATTTAAAATTACATGCAAACAATTGAACAAATAATTAATATTTTATAGAAATTGAATGTTTTATAACAATTTTATAAACTCGTAGAGCATCAATCGATTAAGAAGTCCTTTCATGTACTATGCACGGTACGCATACTATGCATACATTTTTTGGAAGCATAGGTACTGATTACTTTATCATGCTATACTTTACGATGAAATTGTTTAAAGTTTAAAATTTGTGAAAAAAAAAAGTATTAAATGTCATAGAAAAATGGTGCAAGAAATTTAATATATTTTAAGAGTTTAAAATTCGCAAAAGTCGATTAATATTGCGATTATCCAATGATCTTTCAAAAAAATTAACCAAAAAAATAAATAAATAAATAAATAAATAAAAAGGATCATTTTATGCATTTTTTAGAATTATTTAAAAATTAATTAGAATTAAGATAAAATAAAAATATTTTTTTTTTAAATTTTTTCTTAATTTGGGTCTTTTCGAAACCAATTTTTTCTTTACATTAACTTTGATTAGATACTATTTTATTTAAAAATTTATTGTGAATTATTTTCCATACTTGATTCTGTAAAATGAATCCAATGGTTTAAGTCCATGAGACATCACTAATCGAAAGTTTTTGGATTCAAATGAAAAGAAGTTTATCATGTACGGTTTAAATATAAAAAGGCAAAAAAATTATTTTTCTCCGGTAGCTTTTTCCACAAAACTCACAACGTTACCGAAATTCATTTATCTGATTGAGATCAAACTTTAAGGAATTCTTTCTTTGTACGATATCGAAAGCTCCTGATCCAAATAAAAATAAATTTTATAAAAAATTATCGCCAGTCTTAAGATTCGAATTTGAATTACTCAACTACGTACCAAAGACGCTTTAAATCTATATATGTATAGGAAAAGAGAAATACCGTTTAGCCCCCGTTTCTCCACTGTTAGTGAACCGATTTTCTTTGTATTTTTAATGGATATTGGTGGGTTTTAGTGTTTCATATTAACCTTAAATATTAAATGTCTAAAATTTCGGTTTCTCTCACATGTAGTATGTTGAAGTATGTAATTTTATTATTACGTTACAAGAAGATATATGGCTTATATTTAATGCAAATTATTTAAAAAGGTAAAGAGATTTACCTTTGAGTAACTATGGTCGTATTTCCACCAATGTGGCGAGTTATAGTTAAATTAAGCAGTTAAAAACATGTAACACTGTATGTAGCTAGCTTAAGCGTCGATAAACCTTCTAATTAAATGTGAATTCACTAGACAGTAAAACTAAAAATATTGCGTATCCAAATTCAATTCCATAAAAACAAACTTACAATTGCATTCAAAGGATAATTTAATTTAGTTTATTATCTTCAAAATTGTAATTTTATTATCACATACCTAATAAATGTTTTTAGCTTTTCCTTTTTTATTTCTTAGGAAAAATATTTGTACCGATTTTGAGAAATCTTATAAAACATAAATCTTAAAAATAGAAAAAGAAATTCGAAAAAGAAAAAATACAATTTTTCTTGTTTGTAGCAAGACATGACTTTTTTTGGATGTGGAAATTCGCTTAGACTTTTGAAAATATCCTCCATTTTAAGAAATAATTTAACATACTTTACGAAATGTATAAACTTGATTATAAAAATTTAAAAACAACTTACCACTGCAATAACAAATTGAGCTAAACAAAACAACAACTAAAATTGATTTGAAAATAAAACTACCATTCCACAATTCCATTTTGATTTTGACAAAAAACAAAAATTTGAAACCGAAAAAAAAAACACAAAATTAATTTATTCTTCTCTAAGTCCGTAACAACTTTTTCTATAGATACTTTCGTTTTTGTTGTTTGCTATTGTTTGTAATTCAAACTATAAATTTTTCGAGTATGAATACCGCCTTTTATATGCATTACAGTATACTAGAAATTTTCATTTCGAATAAATACATTATCTATCTTTGTTCCATCAATTATTTTACATATAAAAAAGTACTTATTTAAATAAAGATAGATTGATATATTGTAGAAAAATAAGCTTGCGCATGTTGTAGGCCGGTTAATATATTTTCTTTCAACAAGTATGACGTAAACAATATAAACGAATATGGGTGATACAAATTATGTTTTTAAAGCTGTTTTTTTTTTCAGTTCAGTTTAATTGAAAATTAATTATGAATTTAATTAAATTAAATTTGTCAATGAATTTTATGTAGGTAATTAATCGTAAATTATTTTTGATGAAATCTTATGAAACCAATAATATGTACAAATTGATTGAATGTCTAGAATTATTGTTAAAATCTTTTCTTTTTTTTATAAATTTTTAAGATTTCCCTGTTATGAAATCATAATTCATTGACCCGAAACAATTTAATTTGACTGAAATAAAATAATTTGTTTTAAAGAAGGCATAAAAATTTACTTGACATCTAAGCGAACCTGGGGAAATCAAACTTTAAAAAAATGTCTATTTCTCTTTCAATAACAAAAAAAACAATATTTTATTTATTTAAAATATGTTTAATATAGTTATAGCCAAGTTTTATGCATGATTTTCATTACAATTATAAATTAATTCTGGAATAATATTTTAAATGGTAAACTTTTCGTACAGATATTTCAATTCTTGGAAATATTCTGTCATTTTAAACTTAATTATAAACAAATAAATGCGCGCCTCAAGATAAGTTGTAAGTGTTCTCTTTTTTCTACCTTTACCATGGATGCTATATGCTTTTACTAGTCTATTTGTAGTTATTCTATCGAGATAAGGTCGAATAGGCTAATAAGATCCACTCGCGTAGACCCCCACTGACGTAACGTAATTACCGATCTCAACCGATCACCAAAGTTAAGCAACAACAGACAAAGTTAGAACATGGGTGAATATCTAGGATTGCTGTGTACTGTTGTTGTATAGATTGAATGTATACTGACTGTAGTCACTATATAACATGAGTAGTTGAAAAATTATTCAGGTCATTGACAAATCGTTTGTTCTCATAAGATGAAGTCACTGGTCAGCGGTTACTTTATTATCTCCTGGGCCTCGTTACTTTACTATCTCCTTATCAATGAGGGCCTTTATTCGCCTCAGATACCTTATAAATAAAAACTAAAGCTTTTTTTTTCATTTGATTTCAAAAATGAACAAAACGAGGCACAAAATAAAAAATTACACACGGATGATAAACGGAGCACCATTATTTTAAACTAAAGCTCGTATATTTTTAGATAAGTTTTGTAACAATTTTTTGTTGTTTTTAAGAAATGATTTGATGATGAAAATTCAAAAATGCCCATAATAAGAATGCATTTCAAATACCTCTACCGTCGGATAGCATTGTTACAGTAAAGTTAAAATAACATTTTCTTATAGGTATTAAAAGCAAAAAATAATTTTTTCAAAAATGTTTATTTGTTGTACGTCGAACGAGACTTGTAGTTAATCGTTTTTTGAGATTTCCAAAAAAAAAAGACAACAAAAAATAATCTAAAAATATTGTATTCGATACTCGAAAAACGTATCTCAGGTGTCAGACAAAATGACTTTAAGGATGAATTGAACATGCAGTAGATGAAAAAAAAAATTGAAAAAATGTTTTTCAATGAAAATTTTATTGACAGATAACCCGAGGCCTATAAATATAAAATTGGTAAGAATTTTCTGTACCGTTAAAAAATTACAGGTGTATTTGCTTGAAAAAATTGCACAAATTTCTCAACAAAAACTGCTGTAAATTTTGAAAATGCACATTAATTCCACCTAAGATTATTTTGGCATTCGGGCTTACTTTTTGGAATGTTACGTAAAATTTATTTGAGTTCCAAATATTGGAAAAAGGAGATCATATTAGAAAATTTTCCCAAATTTAGAGATTTAATAAATAGGGGTTATAACTCACCATTGGCCAGTGATTACCTCACTATTTAATGCCATTTTAGTTGCTTGTTGGGATAATTTTTGAACTAATAGTTGACTCAAAATAATTAGATAATCTGTAGGTAAATATTTGATTCAATCATAATAAAAAAATATCGTATACAACGACAGTGGGTGGCTTTCATTACATTCCCATTACGGTTGATCGAATCGGTTGACGATAATGGGATTTGAAATTGCATTCTTTGAGTTGAGAGACAACCGCGGTATCGACTCCTTCATGGCTGATTGTTCAAAGAATTATAATTTTTAATAATTAAATAAACTAAAAATTATCGAGCTTTTTTTTTGGTTGTATTTTACGCTACATAGATAATAAATTGCCTCAACAATAGTTTTTCATATACAGTTGCAATAAAAATAAATAATGAATCAAATTTTCAGCTTGTGATTATCTAATATTTTTTAGCCCAACTATTGTCCAAAAATTCTCCACAACAAATAGTTCAAATGGCGTTACATAGTGAGGTAAAGGCTGACCAGTGTCACTGGCCAATGGTGAGTTATAACCCCAATTTCTTAGCTAATAACTGGTCAGGCATGAGTTTAAATTGTACTCGGGTATTCACTATACTGAAAAATTCACTGTACTGAAAAACATATAATGAGTTTTGTAATAAACTTTTAGTGTAGAAATTTATTATCTGCTTCATAACACTAACTCATTCCATGAGTTCAAAAAATCATCTTCAAGATACATACTTATTTATATTATTTATTATTATATTACATATAGTGTGTTATCAAACAAACATGTTAAATTTTAGGCAAATATTAAATAAAACAGAATTAATCATTGTTCTTACATCAACATTTATTTTTTAGTATTTTTCTTTCCCTTATTTCAGTTTTTTATAATATTTTTTTATGCTATTATTACAATAATAAATATTAAATAGTCAAATTATTATTAAGTTGAGTTTAGTTAAAAAACTAAGTGAAAAATAGGAATCAAAATTGATCCGAAAAATATCGTGTAAATTATTTTTGTAAAGATTTTTCTACACTATTATTTTTTTCGTCTAAAACATCGTCAAAATCATCTAAAATCTCTTCAGAACTACGTCCCATTCTTGGTGTGTAACGTTTTGGCAATCTTTCAGAAAATTCTGGACTACGTCCAAGTCTTGGACTATAATAGAGTTTTTTAAAAGTCCGTGATTTCAAAAGTTCAACCGGATCACTTTCTGTTCTTGGAGTGTAGGCCTGTAACGATGTTGATGGAATGTCGACAATTCGCGGTTGATAATCTGTTCAAATAATGTAATTTTTTTTAAAAATAATTATAGACACGGAAAAATATATATATTTCTACCTTGTAATGAAATAGGACTCCATGGTTGATCAGTTAATTCAAGAGCACGTTTTTGTAAACGTCTTAATTGCGGTCCCCAGAATAAAACTAAAAACAATTAAAAATTAATTAAAAGTAAAGAATAAATATTCAGGATTGATTACATAATTAATTTTTTTGATAACAATTGAAGATAACAACTAACAGAGTTAATTGATTAGATTCTCGACATATTGATATTGAAACGTTTGAACCATTTTTAAAAACAGCAAAAGTTGTTTGATTTGAAAAAACAAACATTTTTTGTCTTTGGACTTTTCTTCTATTTTAATGGTTCAAAAGTTGGATCATGAATCTATTAGATCCAATGGGATTTGTGTATTATTATAATAAGTACCTAAGTTTTTTGAATGTTCTATATGAATTGACCGTTATATATTAGCGTGGTAGTGCATTCACCAATACCGTAGTAATGCCAATAAACTTTGTTCATTTCATGAAAATAATCTTTTGGAAATATAATGATAAATTTTATTATATAAAATGATTATTTAATAATAATCGTTCTCTGATCACAATAAGTTTTTTATTATAATAATTAATAATAGGTAAGTATGGTATTCATTTAATCCAATTATAAATTAATACATTTATTTATTATCATATATGAATTTATAAGCATATTATAGTTGATATAATTATTTTATTAATTATATGTTATAGACTAACAAAATATGATCATCTTGCGTAGGTATTAGATAATTGTTATATTCTCATCATTTTAAAATTATATTTTCATATATTTCATATGGTTACGAGATTTAATTGATCCTTATTAATTCTGCAAGAAATTTTTTAAAAGATTCAATATGTAATAAACTAAATGTTTTTATTTATTATTTAAGTATGAAAATTTGTAAAATTATTGAGTTATTTGTTATTTTTTAGAAATTGTCTTTATTATAGATGTCTATTTTTTGTTCCTAAATTTTCTTAAATTTATAATAGTATAGTATATAAGTATAGATAAATTTTACCTGACGAATCTAATGATGTATCTGGTGATTGAGTTCCAGAATCTATACCAGACCTTCCTCTTCTTGGAATGAGCGGGGTGCTCCATCTTCTTTCAAAATCGCTTTTCACTTTTGCTCTAATTTTAGCTCCTTAAAGCATAAGATTATTTTAATTTTATAATGTGAATTTCGATAACTATAAGAAATCGAAGAGTTGCACAAATTTCAAGAATAGGTAGGGTCTTTTCACCGTTTTTAAAACAAACCTCTATTTTTTAAGCAAAAATAAGATATTTATGCTCATTTTTGATCGAAATGGACAACACCATTGGAAAGAGTAAACAAAATTCTATAAGAATCCATGTCTAACTAAATTTTAATGTCCGTCTTTAATATGGATTGAGCCACTCAAATATGATTTTTACTCACAATAATTAATTAATTATAAGTAAATAGAACATTACGTTAACCAAAATTACTTCTTATATCATACATATTAAATAAATATTTGATATATACATTTAAAAATAGATCTATGATTAAAAATTTACCTGCTATAAAATAAAATTATCTATCTTTACTTTGTTATATGTGGTTCTTATTCAAAAAAATTTCCGTATTTACAAAAGCTTTTTAATAACAAATGAAGATAACAACTAATAGAGTTAATTATTTATATACTCGACATTTAGATTAGTATCAATGTTTGGACTATTTTTAATAATAAGTATTCATAAAATACCTTAAATATCCAGTTTATTATTATACAGATATAAATATGATAAAAAATTAATAATATTTTAATGAATGATATCCATTTAAAACATTGAAACGTTATTAATTTTCTAAGGACTTTAATTTGAAAACACTCCGTTTTTTGTAATTTTCATTTTGAACGGTTTTACTACATAAGATTGACAATAATGACATTGTAATAAATTGAATTTTATTTTCCTTTTCTTCGTGAAAAATTAAATGAAAACCTTTTTTAAATGTTAATAATGTCCGGTAAAGCATTTTAGTTTTTTTTTCTTTTTAACCTAATAAAATATATGTATTAGAGTCTGCAAAAAATTTGTTTCGAAGTTTTATTGGAAAATAATTCCAATTTCTTACTGCTTATAGCGATATATTTACGATAGAAAACCGAAAAGTATTTTTTGAAAAAAGAAATATAAAAAATCACAATTAACACGCAAACGAATAATTTTAAACAAAAACAGAGTTTATTTTTATCTATTGTATGTAAAACAGTAAATTAGAGCGCTTTGTAATTAAAGCCTTATTTTTCTCTTTTCAAGGGTATCAAGTTAACAATGTAGAGTATATTAAAATATATGAAATTCCCCGAAAGATTTATATTAAAAAAATTGGTGGAAGTGCAGATAATATTATTTATTATATATGTGTTCATATCTAATATGTTGTTCACTGCGCCAACACCTTTTTATATTATTACATACCTTGTTTGAATGTATACTAATTATATTGTTTTTTTTATTACTACTATTTTATGTAATATTTTATTGTGCACGCTTTTGATACAATAGACAAGATGTAATAAAAAAAATTTGATATTTTACCCAAGAAAATGTGAAACTAGGACTCATCAAATATTGACGAACCGTTTCATGCTGCCCGTAAAACGTCCTGGCCACTATTGGGTCTCGCTTGAATTTCGGTACCATTATAAAATAATTTATTTATAAAAATTTAAAAACAACTTACCATTGCAATAACAAATTGAGCTAATCAAAACAAAAACCAAAATTGTAAAGAAAATAAAAGTACTGTTCCACAATTTCATTTTGATTTTGAACAAACAAAAAAACGGAAAGAAATCGGAAAAGAAAATACAAAAATTTGTTCTTTTTAAAAGTATTCTCTACTGTTTATATGGATAATATTTTTAATTGTTTGCTGCTATTGTTCGTAATTCGAACTATAAATTTTTCTAGAATGAATATCGCCTTTTATATACATTACAGTCAATTAGAAATTATCATTTCGAATAAATGCATCATCTATCTTTGTTTTATCAATTATTTTACATATTAAAAGTATATATTTTAAAAAAGATTGAAAATAATAATAAGAAGTATGTCGCGAATAACAATAAATGATAGGAATTTTTTTAAATCTAATTTTTTTTTAAGTTCATACGTTATTCTGTTTAAATGAAAATTAATTATCCATCTAATTGAATTAGAATTTGTCAACAGAGCTTTATATCAATCGTTAATTATTTTTAATAAAATCTTATAAAATCAATAATATGTCATTTAGCACTGACTGAAAGTCTGGAATTTAGAGTGAAAAATTTTTTAACATAAAATTTAACCAATTTTGGTAATATTTTGTTAATAGTAATGTTTACAAAAAGTATTTCAAAATATTGATTTCTTAATAAAATTACATTTACAAAATTTAAACCTTTTTTATTCGTGTAAAAACTTTGGCATAACACATTTAGACTGAACTGACAATGATAACTAATAATTTTTACCAAAATGATATCATGTCATGGCAGCTTAGTGTTTTAGATCACGTGATGTAAAGATAAAAATATTGAATTTTAATTTTAATATAATAAAGTAATGAGCATTGATGACTCAAATTTAGTAATATTGAAGTTAAGGTGTTTCAAAGGTGTGCAGAAAATGGTGTGTGTTTGTTCCCATTAACTAGATCGAATATCGAAATCAATTTTAAAATATTTTATTGCCATGATTTTAAAATTTTTTGATTTAAAATTATCTATTAGCCTAGAGTTGGTAAATAATTTTAAGTAAATCATAATAAAGTATAATAATAAAGAACCAGAAGGTTTGGCTGAAGGATAATGGCAATTTTATTTAAAAATGGAATATTAATTAATTTTTTGAAGTACATTTGGAATATTTAAATAAAATTATTATAATTATTTATTAATATTTGAGAGGTGGTCGAATTTCGTTGGCTGCAATTTCTAATTAAGGTTCCATATGGAAAACTTTTTTATTATATGGTTTACAGAAAAAATCTATTCTTTATAAAAATTTCTACTTTTGAAAATATTATCATTCAGTTATTGACTTTTGACATTGATTGTGCAGGCTTGCCACAATTTGAAAAAGTTCGATAGGAAATCTGACTTATAAAACACGTTTCTGTGATCCTAATAACCCTATGATGGTAATGATTTCTTAAACCGTTGTTTCCCTTGACGACGTGTTTTATAAGTAGGATTTGCAAAATTTAATTTAAAATTATTAAATTGGTCTGAACATTCCAATCGAATTTTTTCAATTTCTGTACATCAGTATACATCAAAAGTAAATAGCTGTATATTAATATTTTCTATTAATACATTTTCTATGTATATTAATATTAATAACTTTTTTTTCGTACATCATATAATTAAAAAGTTTTCCATATGGAGCCAACTTCAATTGACATACTATATATAGACTGTTGCATATTTAAAGTGCAGAAAATGCTTAAGTCGTTTGCGTTTTCGAGCTATCGTGATGGATGGGAGGACGAAAGACGGGCAGACAAACATACGAAAATAAATTATTGAGCTGTTGATATATAAAAATTTTGTTATAATTATGCTAAATTATAAAATAACCCACATTTATTTCATATTATAAATGTCAGATATAATAAATAATATTTGATCAAGTTAAATAATATTTTTATTCAATTAGTATTTAATTATCGACAAGAATATACTCACTAATATCCTATCTGTAATAGATTCCAGTCAATTGAAATATTAAATATTCATACGATTACTACTGAATGTGTTAATAGTTTAGTTGTATTATGAACTAAGAGCCCACCATAAAAGCATCATCTTATTGATAAAAAAAAATAAACTTGATTCGTCGACCTGATTCGTTAACTTTCTAAGTCCATTTTGGACTAAAATCAGTTTTTGTACTGCAGACTATAGAAAGTTCATATCTATCATTTGTTATGTTAAACGACAATATTCACTTCTAAAGAGTCAGAAATGCTATGCTGAAAAAATGAAAAATGCTTTTTAACAACGTAATACTGCTATGTTTTGCACTGATATTGTTCCTCCATCCACGTGCCAGTATGCTTGTGTCAAATTTGTACGTTGCCAAATGTTTGGAGGATGTAAACAATTCATTATAAGTAATATTATTTCCTTATCATAGATTATTTTGTTTTATCTATTCATTTAATGCGTTAAATTTTCAATGCTCAATCTGAATATTTAGGACTTGGCAATTTTACGTTTTATATTATTTTATTGGGGAAGTATAAAGCCACCTAAGTCCCCGCTAATTACATAAGTTTCCTGAATTTTGTAATATGAGTATAAAAAATGGTATTAGTTATACATTTAAAATTTAAATTTTGATTACATTATTCAGTTTTTTCTCCGTCCTTTAAACTTTACAAAATTAATATTTTCATCAAATAAATAGCAAAAAGCGCGAGTATCTTTCGAATAGTATAATTTTCGTTAACTTTTTTTTAATAATAAATATCGAAATAAAAGAGCTGGAAATTTTTGTAGATAATATTAGTCTTAAATAAAAATATACTTCATAGTATAATGACAATCTTTCAAAAACAATACACAAAATTGGTTTTATGAACACATACTTTCCCTAAAAATTGATTTCAATATTCCACCAAATTTAGGAGTTTCGGGGAATTAAATTAAAATTCAAAGCTCCTTTGGCACACTATAAAAAATACCGAAAAACGGTTTTGAAAATCTTGTTTGCATAATAATATATTTATTTATTATTCAGATTATTTGCTGTGGCGCCAATTAGTAAAAATGGAAAACTTTGGGGGTTGGCATTATAAAACTAGATTTTCATAATTCGGGATCCAGGATTTTCAAAACCATCTTAATAAATTTCCAAAGAAAAAAAAATAAAAGCAAAAGCTAGACATCGTTTTATTTGTCAGAATAAAGTTACTGAATACGGAGCTTTATTCATTTTTTAATATAATACATTCTGTATGAGAAATAATTTTATACGAAATAATACAGTTATTCCCCTACAGATATGAGATATTTATTTATAAATTTCAATACCATCGAAAACGGAACAGTCGTTTCATAACACAAATGTTGGCCTTTATATGGTAAAAAAAAATATTACCTTTTAAGATGTATTGAAAGCTAATTGAAAACATTACACATCTACTGGGAATAGAAACCGAGAACTTCCAATTGCTATCCGGAAGTACTACCAACAGTACCACAGATATTTGTTAGTCAATTTGAGATATTCTATTTGTAATATCATCAGTCTAATTTATTTATATACACTAATAAGATTCGGTTTGATTTGTCCATTATTGTTATGAACATAAGAAAATCTTTTCATTTTTGTGTGCGATTGTCAGATTCTACATCTAAAGTATTTTCAACTATTTTTGTTGTACTAACACATTATATCAGTTTTTAAATAAGTCGAAATTATATTTGTACCACACTAAATAGAATCTTTTTCAAGGTATTGTATTGAACGAATGGAATTGAAAACATTACGTATTTGACAATCGCACACAAAAATGAAACAGTTTTCTTGTTTTCATAATAATAAGTTTTTGTTACATTACAGTGACGCAAATGAAAGAATAAATAATTAACATAGACTAGTTTATAAATTATTCTTCAGTTCACATAAAACGTAGAATAACCCAAAAATAACCCAAATAACTTAAAAAATAGCTACCCAAACGTTATGAAATATCTCCTGCACAATCTTGATATAAAAACGGAGGGCATGTCGAAAAAATTTTTCGAAAAATAAATTCATAAAAAACAATACAAGTGAAAATCAAAAATCAAGAATTTTTAAAATGTTTAAATTTTATTTTAAAAAAATGACTGTCGATGGAATTTTATTTAAAAATAAAAAATTCAAAACATTATAAAATTATATAAAATTTTACTTATGAAGTGCGTATAAAATTATTAATGAACAACAAAACTTTTTAATGAGTGTGAACGCCTTTATCAACTTCAAATCTTATACACCTGACTGATATATCCAATATTGCCTGACCGATGTACAATTGTTGGATTAAAACCATTTGAAATATCAATGTAATAAGATAGGATTATTCTATGTGGTATTAATTAGTTCACTGACTACGGCTATTTCCTACTTCTAGTGGGTAGAAAATCAATCGTTAAACCCTTGAGCCTTCTATTTGTTTTATAAAACTGTTTAAAAACCCCGTTTACATAGTTTTGAATTAACTAGCAGCAGTACAACAACACACAAAGAAAATATACTTCCTGCAATTACTCAAAACAATTAAGAAAAATTTTTAATATATATAAACTCAAATTCAAAAAAATATGACACCTGAATCATTTATACCTATTTTAAGCTACCAAAAATAGGCGATTTATTTGGTGTGTTAATTCATTGTAAGGAGCTATACTTTGAGGAACTGCATATTGAAGGTTTTGAAGAAATAAAACTTTGATAAGTCCACTACATTTAAAATGTCTATATAAGACGAAACATGTCCTCATAGTTTAATATAGTGGACTTATCAAAGAAAAAACTGCAGTTTTATTTCTTCAAAACCTTCGTGTGTTAACTTGTTTCTATGGTTGATTTTCTTTAGAAAGTAAAAAAAATTGATTTTTACCCATCATAAATTCATAAAAATAAATTTTCTAATTTTAACAAGTGAAAATAACAAGTGATATTGCAAATATTTTTGTGTTTAGTTTATTAGTTAAATTTGAACTGAAAGTATGGCGAATATAAACAGTTTATGAAACAAATTTTCAAACAAAAGTTGTTTGTTTAAAAAAAACAATCATTTTTTCTATTTGAATTTTCAATACCTCATGATTTTACTAGTTGGATCATGGGTATATTGGACACCATGGACCAATTTTGGTTGTTTAAGAAGTTAAAGCCATTTTTTATGCCTGGAGTACCTACGTATCCAAAATTTCAGCTCGCTATCTCTTTTCGTTATTGAATTATCTTGATGACGGACAGATGACAAACGACTTATTAGGTGGTTCTTTGGACACCTGTACTTTAAGTTATTTGACAGAAGGTGAGAACGGGCTCAGCCCGTCTTTAGAGCATGAGGGGTTAAAGAGTTGAAAATAAGATACGCTTATAACACCAAGTGAATACTCGGCAGAGTATTATATACATTTATTTAGCTAGCATACCTTTTATAACTATTTTCTATGTGATAAGAATAACAAGTATCCAATGGATATCGTTATTTTTTCAACGAGATTCAGTCAATATGATCAAATTTAGTAAGATTATTTTAAGATATTTCTTTGGCGTTTATTGTGAAGTGATATCAGATTTCAACACATGGAGCGAGTAAAACAATTAGAAAAAATTAAATACTATGATCAAATAAGTTGTAATAAATTGTCTTTTCTTAGAAATTATTTACATAAAAATAAAATCTATTTTTACTCTTCCGATATCGCTTAACATAGGTATCAGATATTATATTACCATTACCAAAAACATATTAACATCTATGAAAACTTGGAAAAATAATATGAATATGTTATTTAATAATATTGCGTATGGTATTACTTATTTAAAATATTCCAAATAATATATTTAAAACAAGTGAAGATAACTAACTGTGTTAATTAGAATACTCAACATATGAATGAGTATTAATGCTTAAACCATTTTTAATCATTAGCATTAATAAAATATACTCAATACTTAGTCCATACAGTTATTAATACATATATAATAACATATATTATATTCATATATATTACCTGATATTGAACGGAATTTTTCTTCTATATTTTACGGTTTAAAAATTGGATCATGGGATCCATTGGATACACAGGACCGATGCCCATTTTGATAGTGTTAAATATGTTATGTGAATAAATAAATTTTCAAATAAATGGTTGTATATTTGCCTAAGAAACTGCACTAATATTAAAAAAATAACATAATATATAGGATATTTTAAAAAATGTTTGCGTTAAAATGATACCTAAGGCACACATAATATCTGTCATCTATCTTTTCTTATTAACTGTTTATATTGGTAATTATTACAAATTTTATAGAGTGGCTTAAGAAAATCATTCATGGAAATACAAGACGTAGCTATATTAATATTATTTCACATATAAATTCTTTATTCAACTATAATCTGTCTCTATTAACATCAACAGTTTTAATTGTTTTAAAACTTGATATATTAATTATACTAACTTTAATAAAATACACTAAATACGTAGTATAAATGACAATATACATTGGATATTTTGAGTCACGTTAGCACGGATCTACATTTATGGGGTGGAAGAGTTTTTGGAGCTTATATTTACCGTCTGCTTAACTAATCACAAGCGATATTTGATATTGAATTAGCACGGATCTACGTCATTGGGATCGAGTTAGCACGGATCTGCAGGTGTTTTAGCCATTTTGTGTATCATTAAATTAAATTTGCTGGTGATTTTTGAGATTGGGTATCTCAGAAAAATTACTGAAAATTCTACTTGGTTATGATGATTCATCACTCAAAAACATTAGTCTTATCTGAGGTATCTGTAGAATGTTTTATTTCAAATACAGTTTGTATTTAAAACTGCAAAGTATTCAATTTATATTTTCTTTATTTAAAATTCAGTATCTCTATATAATACTTATTACCTACCTACCTAATAAAGATAAGTTTATACCCACATATTTTTAATATAATAAAATTAGCCTTAAGGTATGTACTTAATTATGAAACAAAACATAATAGCGTAAAATATATTACCTATTTTGTTTAATGATACTTTATTTGAATTAAAAAAAAAATAAAAAAAATACCTTGTATTTAAATATTTTCTAATTGTATTTTTATCGAAATTTATATACATAAGTGTTACCTGTATTATGATGTTGTGTATTTTTAATAAAAATACTAAGAATTTTTATTCTTCTTAATATAATTAGACCAGGATTGATAATTTTTAAAACCAAAAAAAATTATTGTAGGATGAAACCCATTAGAAACGGAAGAGAAAATAACAAAGATCTGAGGTCGGAAAGTGGTAGGGGGTGTGATTTTAATGGTAAAACACGGTTTATCTCGATTTTCAGTCCTATGTAAACAAGTTAAATTTCAAAGTTGTTGATAATAAAAAGATCTACAACTTTTGTATTTAGACTTTTTTCACACAACCTCAAAATTTTTCAATTGAAAATTAGGGTGCTTTTTCGATATTTATTCAAAATAAGGTGAAAAAAAGACCAAAACCGTGGTTATTTCAATTTTTCACATTAATTTTGAGGTTATGTTTAAAAAGTATAAGTACGAAAGTTGTAGATCTTTTTATTACCTACAACTTTAACTTTTACCATAGAACTTGTAGTTTTGTCGGAAATCCAGATAAACAGTGTTTTATTCTTAAAAACTCCTACCCTTTCACTTCCCGAACTCAGATCGCCCGTAAATTATTTTTGTTTTCATTTTTGTAATGTTCATTCTCTTCCGTTTCCAATGAGTTTCATCCTTCTATAATTTTTTTTTTACCATTTTACCATTCTTAAAGACATTCTACCCTGGTCTAAATCATAATTTTCTATCTTATTTATTCTTAGTTTATTTTACGAATGAATTTTCTTGGATTCAAAGAAAATATTTTTTATAGTTTAAAGCGAATATGATTCATCAAACTGGTTCTCAAAAAATTCAATCAAAGCCGTAATGTAATTTAAAACAAGTGAATAAAACAACTAAAAATGTTGATTGTTTAGATATTCGACACATGGTTCAGGATCAATGTTTGAAGTATTTTTAATTAGTATCATTCATAAAATATTCTAAATATGCACTCCCTACAGTCATAAATACATATACTTATGATAATAATATTTATTATAAAATATATGTATTTATTAACTAAATTTGGGTAATGGATCCATTGGACCGAACTCATTTTTTATATCTAGAATATATCATAAAAATCTCTTTTCGATTTTGAATTATCATAATGAAGAACATATGCTAATAGTGATTTAGAGGGGTAATATTTTGGAATCTGGGAATACTTCCACTTGTAGATTTTTTCGCTTATCCAGATCTCACTCAACCAGTTTTGGCCAGTAATTTAAAAAATGACTAAATTATGAGTTTTTTTAAATTTCAACAAATCTACAATTCAGATTGTCGTATCGGACGATACTAGTGATGAACAAAGCAAGACCAATATCAAGGCTGAGGAAATCTTGGTCTTGGTGTTACATATTCAGTCTTTGTTTATGTCTTCCTCAAATACTTCAAATCTTGTTCTTCTTCTTGGTCTTTCTTATATAATATTGGCCTTCGTGTTACTTGATCTTACTTATCTGATCTGATACTTACGTTTTTTTTTTTTAATTTTTGTATGTTTTATTAATATGAAGACTAATATTTTATTTTTGTATTTCAAAAAAAATTTCAAATAAAATAAATATTTTGTTCCACGAAAAGAAGATATTGAAGTTACTATATTGTGATTCATGTATTCATCGGAAGCTGTTATTTTTAGGCAGACTTGCCTATTTAGTCTTGGTCTTGCATACCCGGTGTTGATTTTGGTCTCGGCCTTGTTCGGTCTCGGTTATGCAGGTCGATATATAGTATTGATTTTGGTCTTGTTTTTTTGCAGGACTAACAGCAACACTAACAGCAGTTTTGCTCATTATTAGACTATACTTTTAATCTCATTTTAAAGAAGGCGCCAGCAACTAAAGCCTTAACACATGCACTATAATAATTTAGTAATACACTCCGAAAAACATGAACCTTCTTGTGTGTGTTTGTAGTCATGTAATAAAATATTAAAGTTTTCAATGTTAATCATCTCATCTTTTATTATTTCCTATGTTAGCTTCTTTTTTTTTGTAAACAATTAAAAACTTAACAATAATGTATACTGTTGTTATTGTTGTTATTGTATTCAATGTAAAAACAATGGTTTTTGTTTCATCATATTAGAGGCAGTTTTAATATCTACCTCATTCATACAGGTAATAATAATAATAATAATATAGACATTTCTTTGATAAAGTTTATTTTTCTATGTTACAGAAATTATTATTGCGAGTGCAGAGTGCAGAATAGGTATTTAGAAAATGGACCTATTCACCAATTAAATAAAATTTATTACGAAAAAGATCTCTCTTTTTAGAGCAAGATCCCAAGGCCGCCGATCCTTACTTATTTTTCACAAATTAAATGTATGCTAATATGTATACTTTCACTGTAAGTATACTTCAATGTTTGCACAACTCACTTTTCTTATAGTCTCAGGGCAGATTTTTATGTATGAGCCAAAGAATATTTTTAAAAAAATCATAATCCATTAGTAATGCGCAAAATTGGTTGCTTGGTCTTGCAGTCTTGGTCTTGGATTTAAAAAAAACAAAACCGAATATACAAGACCAAGTCTAAATGCAAGACTAACCTAAAAATAACAATTTCCTATATGAGTCAAAATGTATGTAGAAACTTCAAAATGTTCGTTTCATGGAACAAAACGTTTTTTGTATTTTAAATTTTTAGTTTGCTTTATTTGACTTTAATACTAAATACAAAAAATAAAACTACAAAGACACTTCTTGTCGAACTGATGTTGTTATATTAAAATGCATTAGTATGAATTTTATACGAGTATTATTAAGCCACACTCGAATTATGCAGAAACAAACAACTATAAACATACTGCTCAGTCCAAAATCATAACAAACAAACGGACGGAATGAGAGAAGAGCACGCATGCAACAAGACATAAGTTTTAGCATCAGTAGCACATTGAGTAAAACGCATTAGTTGTCTCTTTAATCAGGAAGTAATAATATTATGATTGCAATGAAATAAAAAAATAAAAATGTTTTATGCGTTAATTATTAATTGTTAGTTATTTTAATTTATGCCTTTAATAATCTTCATATGATAATGAATATAAAAAATTATGAAAAAAAATGTAAGTATCAGATCTAATATGCAAGACCAAGACTCGAAGTATTTGAGCAAGACCAAGACCAAGACCGAGTATGATGCAACACCAAAAGCAAGAGTTCATAAATATTTTAGATGAAACTGTTGAAAATGATACGTAGATGTTTGGTTAATTTGTTCAACTTAATATATTATTTCAACCTTTATTATTAATCGTGGATATGCCTATTACATTTTATTAATAATGGCTTTTACTCTACCATATCAAAGAAAGTATGAAAATCATTCATTTTTAATATTAACATATGTTTCTGTTACCTATTGTTGTATTTACTTATTTTAAGTAATTTATTTTTTTACTTTTCAAATATTATTTAGAATAAGAAAAGTATCTGTATTGTTAAAACTACCAATTAATTTATAATAAATCGGAACACGATACTAAAAACCATGCATTTCAAAAAAAAAATAATAATACATTTGGGTATAAATGTTCCAGTCCCTTACGCAAACTATATAATCGTAATGTCAAATTATTTTTTAAACATTACTTTATGTTAAACATCTAACATAGATCAAATTAAATTAAAAACAGTTTCGATTTTTCATCGTAAAAAAATTAATACCTGATGTTCAACAGTGAACCATGAGTAACACAATGAACCGCTAGTTTACATTCACCTGAGAACATGTAACATGTCTCCAGCTTATTAAAGTTATGAAGAAAATAAAATATGCAAAATGCTGGAAAGATTGTCCTAATTGTACTCCTTATATCAATTTAGTCAATTAAACAAAGATCCCAAAGTTTTGGATCCAGGATATAAACACTTGTATTCGAATGGTTGAAATTTGAAATTATAAATATTGAAAAAATATTTATCAACGCCACCCACAATTTCTTCATTCACAAAATCTTACCTGGTTGCCTAATATATTTCCAAAATAAAAGAATAATTATTCATGACTTGATGATAATGACTTCTTTATAAGTCGAAGAAAGTGCATTCGTAAATTTAAAAAAATTTTAAAGTGAAAATATATACAAAGTTAATAGTTTCCATTATTTTATAAAAATGGATTTTCACAAAATAAATAATATATCTATTAATTTTCTAGAAATCTACAAATTAAATAAAATTTGAGTAACAAAACTAACGAGTTCGTGACGTAGGCCCCCCGACAACACACATTTTTTTTTCTTGTTATTTGATGTATTGTTTTATATTTAATTCAATTTATAGACATGTCTCTTTTTCTATTTGTAAAACAACACTCGTACTTATAGCATGTAAAAGAAAATAATTTGTCAAAATTACAGTGTCACCATGTTTACGTCGTCGACGTTTAGACGTCACAATATATTATTTTGTTATTCTGTTTCGATAATTTTTTTATTAAACGTAAGTAATTTTTATATGTCAGATGTAAACCAGGGGATTGCTGCGCTTTCAAGGTCCAAATTCCTTTAAATAAGGCCGATTTACGTCAAATATTAACAGTAGCAAGGAAATGATCTATGAATCGAAGAGAGTGAATATTATCCCTTCAGCATCCAGAGGAATCAATAAAGCAACAAATTTTAAGCACAAAATTATCTGTTGTTATTTTTTAATTTCTATATATTATACTACATTAACCGAAAATGTAATTCGTTCCAGGAAAATTGACGAAGTAGTATGAATAACGCAAAAATAACTCAGGAAAAATTAATGGGACCTTTTCTAAAGTACATAAACAGGTCTTTAAAAACTAAGCTATAATGAAAATAAATAAAACTAATTACTTCTTTAGCGAAAACTCAGTTTTAAAACCAATTTCTCTTGCTCCAAATAATGAAATTTGTTTTAAAACAATTAAACTTTATTTTATCTAAGAAACGATACTAAATTTTAGTAGTTTCTCAAATCCAGAGTGTTTTTGTTATGAAAAAATTTCGATTGAATGGTAATTAGTCATCAGGAAAAAATGTTATTAGTCATCAGGAAAGAAAGAAATTAGTTATTATTTGTAGAAATATTTTTTTAAATTGTAATTAAAATTAATACTAAATTAAATGATAATAATAAAAAAATTTGGCCCATGGGAGGATCGAACTCACGACCTTCGCGTTATTAGCACGACGCTCTAACCAACTGAGCTAATGGGCCATCTGACCGAAGGATGACAAACATAGATTTTGTCGATGTCATAATATTCTCAAATTCATGAGACATTTATAATTTTCAAAGTTTTATTTCTGATTTCACCCCCTGGTCACGCTGCTATTTTAGTCTAAAATTCAGTTATTCATATTATATAGTATGTACATAAAGAATACTTGCAAGAGGAAATAATTGTTGTATATTAAATGAGAATAAATGCGTTTGTTTATGTGACAAAACAGTAGAGTGTCTGACAACGTAATTATGTTCTTTTTTTTTCATCAGTATTCTATTTTTAAATGAAAACATTATTAACATTCAGATCAAACCTAAATCTAATGTTATTCTATCGATGTGATGTATACGATATTTAAACTTATTATTCGAACATCTATACGTCCATTCAGTTGGGGGTCTTACGATATATGATCTTTACTGTGAGTCCCGCTATCAGTATAGATAGTCTCCTTAATATTTATTTTGGCACAGATAACACGATTTAAGCAAATTTTTATAATATATTATAATACATCGTATTGTAATAAAAATTTTTGTCCGTATGCATGGTACGTAGAAATGACTTTTTAATCGATTGATGCTATACGCTTTGCTTAAATTGGTAATAAAACATTCGCATTCTAGAACATATAATTATTTGTTCAACTGTTTACATGTAAATTGTATAGCAAATGTTAAGCAAAAATTATTGAATAATTACACAAACTGGCATTTAATTGTAGTTATTGGGTTGTAAATTATAAGAAAGAAATTGTATTATTAATTTTTTTTAATTGCAATTTTCAACTCAACAACTACAAATAAATCATTAATAAGTCATTTTTTGTAATTATTCAATAATTGACCAAATAATTAATATTTTCTAGAATTTGCATGGTTTTATTAAAAATTTTAGCTACTCGTGGCGGGCGCAATAATCGATTACGAAGTCCCTTCCACGTACTATGCACGGTAAGGATAGCAAACAAATTTCAATGAAAATCGAAAATTTTTGTTTATACAAAGAAAACGAGCCATGGAATGGTGAATTTAATTATCAGAAAATATATTCAATTGAGTTAATTATTATTAACAAAGCCACAAGCTACAGGGTTAAATTACTTCCTTGCAACGAACTGTTATTTTCTTTTAGGAAGTAATATTTTCGGGTCAAATTTTCGATATCGATTTTAAGTAGAAAATAACTCAAGAGTATATACTTATATTTTAAAATTATTTTATTTCCAAAACTCATATCAATTTCGTGGTATTATATCAGACAATTAAGTAGAAATATTTTGTAGCTATACTATTTCAATAACGTTCGAAAATCTTTGAAACATCTTGAACCGATATACAATTTTGATGATACGCAATACTACGATATTTGAAACAAAATGAAACAAATAGTTATTTTGCGAAAGAAATTCTTACTACTCTTAAATAGTTTTATACTTGAATTGAAGCGGACCACTCTGTGTATACGTGTTATAATAGATTAAATCAATTTAACGCCCCATTATCTGTGCTAGTATTTTTCTACGAAGTTTTATAAAATAAAATCATTTGACACATACAGAAATGTTTATTTTATTTAAAAAATTATTACTTCGATATGGTTCTAGGGAAAGGATAGCGAAAGCAGATAAGTTTATTCGCCATATACGCCACCTAGGCAAGAAAATATAACAAAATCCAACTGAATTTTTAAATATAGGTAGTTTTTTTAAATATATAATAAGTCGCGGCTCGCTTAAAAATACATGCTTCAAAATGCATTAAAATAACAAAAATTGGATACATATTAACTTTTGGGCATCTCGCTTACAAAAATAAGTATTTTTAACATTTTTGAGCATTATGCAAATCCATTTACCACTATAAAAAGATTCAGTATTGTAGATTTTGTGTCTAGGATTGACAAGAAAGTTAAACTAGTAAGGATAAAAACTAACAGAGTTAATTGTTTAGATACTGAACATATGATTGAATATCATTGTTTGGGCTATTAGGATTCATAAAATACTATAAATATCCAGTATATACAGTTTTTCGTGTTAAAATTTTTCTTCTATCTTTTATGTCTAAAAAGTTGAGTCATAGATCTAGTGGAGCGATTTTGCTCGTTCACGAATTTGATCTTATTTTTTAGGTCTGAATAGACCACCAAAATTTTAGCTGGTTATCTCTATTCGTTTATGAATTATCTGGATGACTGGCGGACGGTCGAATGGAAATGGAGTAATTAAGTAATTCTATGAACTCCTATACCAAAATTTTACTTGCACGGTTAATATTTACTGGCGTTACAGACTTTCTAGTCGAGTATAAAAATAAGTAATATTTTTTATAGCGAGTGGAATATACATTTATAATATATCGCACAATTTTTATCAGTGCATTATGTGGCCCATTAGCTCAGTTGGTTAGAGCGTCGTGCTAATAACGCGAAGGTCGTGAGTTCGATCCTCCCATGGGCCATTTATTTTTTATAAATTATACCTGGCGTATATACTTATTTGAAAAAGGTAAGGATAAGCAATTTCGTAGACCTATTAAAAATTAAATTTATTTTGCCAAATGGACCAAATTGATCAAGTAGATCCCACGTATTGTGTAGTATTGGTCACGGTTACACAAACAATCTATATAAGACAGTGGTACCGGGATTAACTTGCGACCAAGTTCGTTCTATTACATCGCGATAAAAAAAACCGTAAGTGAAATAAAATTTCTTCGTCCTAAATTCTAAAAATTCAGGTGACTTTTTATGTTTTATTAACAATAACAAAGTTTGGGTTTATAAATTTTATTACCATATTTTTTTCGAACTTATCAGACCGACTGTGTATGTTTTTTTCATATGTATAATTTTTATATTTAAATTTTCTAATAGTACA
Organism: Chrysopa pallens; assembly: GCA_020423425.1. Taxonomy (NCBI): domain Eukaryota; kingdom Metazoa; phylum Arthropoda; class Insecta; order Neuroptera; family Chrysopidae; genus Chrysopa; species Chrysopa pallens. Next base: position 44,184,549 of record CM035594.1, read on the forward strand.
AAAAAGTTCGATTCTCCTTTCTACCTTTTTAAATCTCACAGTTTTATCATAAAATCGATGAAATATTTATTAATTTTCTGTTTATTTATGGCGTGTAATGTTTATACAGAAACGGAAATATTTTATTTCTATTGTAGATATACAATTACCAGTAATTATAGTTTAGGATCTGCAACAAAAATTTCATATACAATATTTTAGGTCTTTTGTTGTTTGACTACCTAGTCAAACAACATCAGGTCATAATCACACAGCTTCGTTTTGATTATATCAAGCTCCCCCACCAAGAGCTTATAAAAAATGATCCAGGATCTATCTATATGCTCCGTATGCAATAAATATCTCACCAATAAGCACATATTAACAACTTGTACGAAATACGAACAGTAAGGGAAAACACATAAGCTATCTGGAAATCTTAAGCGACTCGACCGACAACTATGTTATGCAACACCCAAGAGATTCGAATAGAGGCGGGACAGAAGTTCATAAAAAGAAGGTCCACACGGCAAACTTCCTAATGAAAAGACTAAAAGAAAAATATTTTATGATTTCACACACGATAGAAGTGACACTTCAAGATAAGAAAACAAACATAGAATTTCAGTAGTAGGATAATTGTAGGCTTATTTCTGATGATAGTGATACCAAGATTAAAATTATTATGCATTTTATTCCCATATATATTACATATATTATACTTATCAAGTCTCAGAGTTTAAATTTTCGATAAATGTTTTTATTAAAATAATGAAATGCTTATATAATACACACATACTTGTTAACCCTGTAGTAAACAGTGTATGGTGCCTTGTATCTCATTCTCTCCCACGTTAAATCCTACAGATACTTCTAGCACATATGTAGGCTTATAGCATTAAGTTGAGTGTAGTTGCCCTCCACATACTTTTTATTCCATAAACTAGTATTTTTACCAAATGTATGATTGAGTTTCATCCCTACTATACTCATTACAAACAATATGCGGTTACTAATTTCCCATATTGTATAAATATCGTTTTTATGTTTATCTTTATTTACGTTTACAAACGTACACGGGTGAATCAAATTCGTAACCAACATTGTTTATTATAATAAAATTTCCTATTTCATACGTGATATATATCTAATATTAATAGATTTATTCTAACTGTATAATCCATTTTAATCCAATAACTAAAACAAATATCACAATATTCATTGATTATTCGCATTGCATTCACTATATAACTCAATAAGTATCTATACCTATAAATAAAAACAAAATAGAAACCTCTTTCACAATAGGATATATAATTATCACTCAATAAGTATTATTTTTTGTAAACACAAGCAAATAGTTTCATTTTTTGTGTGCTATTGTCAGATACTATATACTTATTTAACAAGTTTTGTTTTATTATTATATTATATCAGTTTCAGAAGTAGAAATGACATTTGGACCCCCATAGATAAACGTCTATTACGCTATTTTATTGTGATGGCAGAAAGAAGAGAAAACATTACATAACTGCCAAAAGTTGAAGTCGGGAACTTCAGATTTCCAAACTGATTTATAACCGCTTACATCTCAGCTGCCTTGCCACACAACTATAATTATTATCTGTATATTTTGCTTCAACTATTCGTCCATATTTGTACCCCTTAATTATACACAAATATTCTTCGATTTTTTATAAATCGTATATTGTTTTTATTATTTGTAATTATGAACAGAGTTTACTACAAATACTTGAAGTGAAGTTTCAAAAATAATAATCATAAGGGCAAGGCTCCTGTTGACCTGTTGTGTAGCCGGTTACATGAGACCACTTCTATCTTCTGAACATCACTTTATCTAATTTCGGACAAGTTTATTTCTTTGTTTCGTGCTTTTAAGAACATTTCCATTTTTTTAAATAAAAGTAATCAATTTTTGTAATTAAAAAATAACCTTTTTTTATTTAGTCGATATTTCAACAATATTCTTGAATTATCTAGACACTGATAGAAATATTAGTCTGTATTAATTAATTTATAATTCTTTTGTGTTATTATCTCTGAAGAAGGGTACATATAAATCATTATAAAAGACATAATTAGGACTTTATATATGCATATTATTGATGGCTGTATAACATTTAATAAGATTTCTGCATTATAAAACATTTTTATGCTTTTTGCTTAATGATTTAACTAAAAAATCTAAATTATAAAGTAAAATAACTTTTGAATAAATTATATCAAAAATTATTTAAAAAAATCTTTAAAAGCTTTTATACGCCCAATTGCGCACCTTATAAGAGCTTGGTATTAACTAATGTAGAGAGGTATTTCCACCAGGATAGTCAATAATTTCACAAATAGGTAAATAAAAACAAATCGTGGTTATTTATATTATTTGTAGCGTTTGGAGATTTACTGTGAAACATTATTTATAAAACTGTTTCTTAAGGAAGCTTATCAACAGCTGTTAAAAGCATAAAATTTTCCAGCACGAATAATTAAAAAAATACTTACCCAAATGTTATGAAATTTAATATTGACATGATAACCTAGTGCTTGTCGAAGGGTTTTTGTTAAAAAAAAAATATTTCTAAATATAAAATGAAATTTTGATTTTTTACCTTAGAAATTTGTTTTCGAGAAAAAATCTTCGTCGAACCCTCCGTTTTTCATGTCAATATTGTCATACCAAGTTTTATAATATTTGGATAAATATTTTTCGAGTAATTTGTGCACTCAAATTGTAAGATACATATGATATATATCATTTGTGTGCGAAAATTGAAACATATTACATAAAAGACTGTGCTTCTATATTACGTTAAAATCCCCTTTATTAATTTATACCATCTATTAAAAATTTGTTCATTTATTTTACTATTGAAAGAATGTATATAAATTTCTCTAGATTAGTTATTGTAATACAATTTTATTTTTTCCAGTTGTAATTCATGCTGCAATAATAAATCACCTGTATAAATAATGCATTGATTATTAAATCGATAATGAGTAGCGAATTCTAGTTGTGCAGTTTACCTAACGCTCGAAATTACGATTACCAAGTAAAGGTGTTTTATATATTAAACGTTAGAAATGTAAGTAGCCAAAAATTCAATCCTAGTAAAAGCATTAATTTAACTTTACTGAATTAGAATCATGTTAAAGTATAATTATGCGTAACAATACTATTGGAATAAATCTAGTACTGCCTCAATTTTATTGGAATAATGTTCTTTGAAGGAATATCTATATATTATACAATTGATTTGAGAAATAACATGCTAATGAAAAACATAAAATACTGAGGATTATTTACTTTATTAAATTATAATTGAAATTCATTTGTATAAAAAACGGCAGAAATGTATACATATTAATTCGTATTAGAAATTCAGAATATTAATTAATGCGTGTTGAAAAAAGAAATTATAAAATTGATATAAAAATTGTGAAAATATGAGACATGGAACTTATTAGAACATACCATGATGATGTTCATACCGTTCAATGGCTTCATCTTCTAATCGATCACGATTAGCCTTTGCAATATTCATTTTTTTGTTATCTGCTATTTGTTGATTTAATTCTTGGTAGTATTTTTCATGTTGACGTCTCTTTTCATCTTGCAAATTTTGTAGAGTGGTCTCTCTATTAAGTTGTGTATCATTTTCGACTATCTGATTGTGTAACGGCGCATTGGCTTCATCTTCTAATTTTTCACGATTAGCTTTTTCAACGTTAAATTGTTTTTTATCGGCGATTTGTTGTTTTAATTCTTCAAAATATTGTTCATGTTGACGTCTTTTTTCATCATGAAGGAAGCTATTTTGATTTTGATCTCTATTCACTTGTGAATTAGCTTCTTCTATCTGATTATGTAACGGAGAATGTGCTAAAGCAGCAAGATGGCGCTCTTTTGCATTTTGAGAATAGGCATTCAATTTTTCCGGTGATTTAAATGTCTCCGTATTCTTATACAAATCTTGAACATTTTTATTACATGATTTATCATTTTGATTTTGTAAATAATCTTGATACTCTTGCCGGCGTTCCTTCAACAGCTTTTGTTTATTGTCATCATTATCTTGCCCAAAACTAAATATTGTGTTTCCATTATTTGAAATGGAAACATATTGTAATGAATTTTGTAACTTTTCAATGTTTGTTTGTCTACTTTCTTCTAAATTAACTTTTTTACGATGCCCATGTTTCGGTTGTTGTTCTTCTCCAAAACCTAAGAACGAATTGCTATTTACATTCTCAAAATATTCGTCTGGTTTAGAAAAACGATAATCTTTTTGGGCTGAATAAGTTTGAAATTCTTGCTTCCTCTCATTATCTAATTGATCATGTGATATTTGCCTCTTTTCTGCTAAAATTACATCTTTATGAAACCCATGTTTATGTTGTGTGGAAGATTCTCCAAAACCAAGGAATGTATCTGGATTCACTTCTTCAAAGTATTCATTTGATTTAATATAATTATCAGTCTTTTTTGATAAATAATCTTCGTAATCTTGTTTTCGTTCGTTTATTAATTTTATATGATTACTATTCGATTCATCGCCAATACTCCTAAACTCTCGCATATTATCGCTTTTGGCTTTACCAGGTTTTTCTTCATCTTCCATTCCAAGTCGTTGCTTTTCTTTAGCAAATTTGTTCTTATAATCATTTAAAATTTGGTTAATGTTTTCATTTTCGGAAGTCATTATTGGTTTTTAGTATTTTTTTTATGTTTAATAAAATCAAGCAATAAATAATTAGTCTGAAACACAAAATTTAAACAAATAATTTTAACTGCATGGTATCTTTAATATTTTTCAACTATAATGTAATAATAACCTTTTTTTGAAATTTGTTTGTTCGTTATAACTTACACTGCGTCAAACACACTAAACTCACGCAAGCGTATTAATTCTGTCTGGCCATTCACTGCCAACCAAATCAATTTTTTAATAAAAATTTATAATATTCATTCTGTTTAAATTTGCCATTCATCCTTTTGCAGAAGTTTTAACTTAAATGGTCATTTACATTTGTAATTAATCTAAAAGCACATAATGAGGGATGTCTCGTAGCAAACGTATATTATTTATCAACATAGATAATAGATTTATCAGTTTGATTACAAATTATTAATAGAATTCCAAATTCGACAATAATTATTATTTATCTGTGCACAAGAAAAATTTTGAAATTTAATGATATCTTTTAAAAGATCGTAATAATTTAATTGCTATCTATAAAATTAAACTTATTTAATAGGCTAAGTAATAATATTTATGAAAAAAACATGTCTCATTGCGATAATTATTAACGTATTTGGGGAGATTTCGATATCCGTGGAGACACGATTTATTTATTAATTTTGGTAAAAAAAGCCAAAATAAAACGAAATTAAGATTTTCGAATTTTCAAAATAGTGTCGATATACCAATTTTTCGAGATATCGACAGTATTTTGGCCTCTACGTATTATACTAATATGATTAGTGAGGTATAGTTTACACGACTTGTATTTTCATTTTCGTCTTATTTCATCTTTACCTTCTTTTATCAAAATTCATATCTTTTTCGTTCAATTTTAGCTTCTTTTACCAAAATTAATCAAAAAATCGTGGCGTCACGGATATCGTAATCAAGCTACGAATTTCATCACGAAAATGTAGGTTTCTACCTTCTTTCTATAAAACATTCATTCTAAGAAAGACTAATTACTGGTAAAAATAAAAACTATTTAGAAAAACACAACTGTTGTTCGTGATACGCAAATTTCGACCGTTGTAATAAGTTTAAAATTAAGATAAGCAAATTGATTACTAAAACAAGTACTATTTACATTATTTTTGTGTTACCTTGGAATAAGTAGTCAAAGAAAATATAACACTTCAAAAATTATCTTTATTAAATATAAAATACATTTGTAAAATAAACAAAATAAATGCATTTTAATCCTTATTAAAAATCATTAATAACAATTTGTACGAAAAAACGATTATAAAGCGATATAAATTATTTTTATCAAATATTAAATAAATTTATAAATAAACGAAATAAGTGAATATTAATTTTTATTAAAAATCATTAGTCAAAATTAACGATTACGGAAATACGATTATAAGCGATATAAAAGCTTGAAATACAAAAGCGTATAAACGTACAATATAAAAGCTTATGTGGGCCGAATCATATATGTGGCAATATCTCACAAGTAGTAGATAATATTCGTTATGGGCCATTTCGATTTAGTCCTCCCTAATTTACCACATATGTATACCATTATTTGTCATACATTGAGTGTCAAGTTTCATGCGTTGAGTGTCAAGTTTCTGTTGGTTAGATATTCTGTTAGCTGCTATTTTGGGGAAGTTTTGGAAATTGACAAATTATAGTTTTAATTTCATATCAATAGTTATATGGGTTGTGATCATATTGGTGATGTTTATATCAAATAATTTATTGTTATATACATGTCACATAGTTTTTGTGAATCACAAATTTTTTGATAAATACACAACAAATTATTTGATATAAACATCACCAATATGATCACAACACGTATAATCAATCATAGGCATGAAATTAAAACTATCATTGCCAATTTTAGAAAATGAAAATGCTTTTCCCGTTTTTAGGACAGGTCAGTAATATCCGGTTGACGAACGTAGCTTTAACTTTGGTAGATCGATGCATGAGAAACTGATAAATTAATGCGATAATTTTTAGAAAATATGAATCAAATGAGTGACCAGTCATTAAATGCTACTTGCGAAACATTTCGTCGGTGTTATACGAGTATTTGCGAATAATAAATATCTTATATTACTAAAAATAGCTTTCAAAAAAATAAATGCTAAGCAACTTTAGCATTTATTTGAACATAGCGTGATTATGCTCATATCGGTCAATGGCTTCATCTTCCAATCTTTCACGATTAGCTTCTGCAATTTTCCGTTGTTTGTTATCTTTGATTTGTTGAAGTAAATCTTCCCGATATTCTTCATTTTTGTCATGCAACGGTAAATTGAATTCAACCTCTAATCGTTCAAGAGTAACCTTTTTAATATTGTTATCTGCTTCTTGTGTATTTAGTTGGTCGTATTCTTTATATTGACCCGTTTTTTCATCTTGTAAAGTAATCTCTCTATTTTGTATATAATTTTCTTCTACCTGATTGTAGTATAACGGCGCATTGGCTTCATCCTCTAATCGTTCACGATTTGCTTTTTCTATGTTAAATTGTTTTTTGTCTGCAATTTGTTGACTTAACTCTTGAAAGTATTGATCATGTTGACGCCTTTTTTCATCTTGTTGATTTTGCAAATTATGTTCTCTATTAATTTGTGAATTGGCTTCTTCTGCCTGATTATGTAATGGTGAATGTGCTAAAGCAGCAAGAGCGCGTTGGTGTGCATTCAATGATTTTGGTGAATTACATGGACTTACATCCTTATGAAATTCTAGATCATTTTGATCAGTTGATTTATCATTTTGACTTTGTAAATAGTCTTGATACTCTTGTCGGCGTTCCCTCAATAACAGCTCTTTTTTATCATCATTTTCTTGCCCAAAATTAAACAAACTTGAATTTCCATAGTTTGAAATAGAAGCATGTTGTAGCGAATTTTGTAGATTTTCAATAGTATTTTTTCCAGTTTCGTCTAAATTCATATGCTTACAGTAACCATGAGTAGGTTGTTTGGAGTCTTCTCCAAAACCAAGAAACGAATCTTTGTTCACTTTTTCAAAATATTCATTTGGTTTAGAAAAATGATAATCATTTTTTGATAAATACGTTTGGTATTCTTGCTTTCTTTCATCATCTAATTCATCATGTGATATTTGCCTCTTTTCTGCTAAAATTACATCTTTATGGAACCCATGTTTATGGTGTATGGAAGATTCTCCAAAACCAAGAAATGTATCTGGTCTTACATCCTCAAAATATTCATCTGGTTTAGTAAAATGATCAGTTTTTTTTGACAAATAATCATTGTATTCATGTTTTCTTTCGTTATTCAATTTTATACGATTACTGTCTGATTCATCGCCAATTGTTTGAAATCTTTTCATCTTATCTCCGTGTTCTTCGTCAGATATTTCTTCAATTTCACCTTCTATTCCAAATTTTTGCTTTTCTTCAGAAAAATTCTTTTTGTAATCACTTTGAGTTTTTGTGGTATTTTCGTTTTCGGTAGACATAACTAATTATTCTTTAATTATATTGTTGGAGTTGTTTATAATTTATTTTAATAATGAGACACTTGATAAATACCCAAAAATTTCAATATTACGTATTAAAATGAAAATGTAATATTAATCAATAAAATCACTTATTAAATGCGTATTAAATATTGTCCACAATATATAGGTATTTCCATCTATATTTTTTTTCTTTATTGTAATGTAATAACCCTATTTATTGATGCAAGATGATAATACAAGAAGAGAATCCTCTATATACAATGTCCTCCTTAATATTCAAAGTCATATTATTACCTCTACAAACTTAGCACTATTTTGTATATTACAGAATGTAACAAAATATTGAATGCCACTTAATTATTGGCATCCAATATTTTTGGAAGATTATTTATACTAAAATTAGTAATAAACTTAAAGAAATTTGAAGTTTCTCTATTTTATGTGAAAGTTTGGTGCATTTCACACACTCAAGCGTTATTCAGATTTTGCTTCATGGCCATGTTAACTATTTTAAAACTCTTTTCGTTACACCTGAATAAAATTTGTAAGTTCAAAGATGGATTGATTATGATTAAAAAATTGTATCCAAATTATACGAATTTCTTTGATTTTAGATCTTGCTATAATTACAAAGCCCTTTTTCCTATATATAATAATTTTTTTTTTATTAAAAAAGTAGTGCAGTATAGAGTTCATGTGAGTGCTTTACAATCTTTTTTTTTACTTATTATTTATCTCGATGACATCTACACCCACTTTTGTATGCTATTGATTGACTTTTTAGGTCGTAATTGTAGTAACAATTCATGCATAAAATGATGACTTATGTAAAATATTTCCATATGTTCCGCAAGAACTATTTGATATTTTATGAATGTTTATACCTCAAATAATCATTTTGAAAATTCATAATTTGACAAATTTAATAGAGAACTATTAACGTATCATTCAGATTCGTAGTTTTTTCTTTTATTAAAAACAATAATTAAAATTTTTTTTAAATATGCTTAATGAATTCGATCAACTTTTATTATCTTTACATGTACATTAGTACCTATGATAAGATTATACTATATGTTTAGTGTCGTTTGTAATTTTCAAGACGAAATCATACAAAAACAACGGGCGAGGCAAAGAAAACGAACACAGTCCAATGAACTACCTGAAATCTATGATTGCACCATTGTTCATTAGAATGATATTGTATCATTGCCACTTCGCTATAATTCGACATTAATATATGTGATTAAAGTAAGCCTGGATTGAGTTAGCACGAGTTGGATTCTATGATACCAATCCGTGTTAACATCAATTCAAGTTTACTAGCCACCGGCCACCTAAGTTGATAAGTATTGTAATCTTAATCTTTGAAAACTGTGGTAAATTTCAATTATTAAATATTACAAGATATACAAAAACAATATAAATTTGAAATTAAAAAATAACCACGATTTAGTTTGTTCGGTTTATTTTAGTGAAAACAAGTTATATTGAAGTAACGACAAAAATTTAAAGAAGTGCGACCACAGCTATACTCTGAACATCACTTTATGTATCTAATTTCGGACAAGAGTATGTTCTTATTACTACTTTTTAGATCACATTGATGGTTTTAGTTCTTAAACTTATTTTTGGAGTTAAGGGAATGCTAATAATTTAACTAACTTTTTATTTAAAATATTTTGTGGCTAAGATATTAATATATATATTTATAAAAATAAAGGGATATATTTTCCTTAAATATTGATACCCAACACAAAACATTATAGTAAAAAAAAATTTATGAAACACCAATTTTTATGTAAAATTTGCTATTTTGGTTTTATTTAAAAAAATATAGCCTATCACTCGGATCATCATAATATATCGTTTGATACTTCATTTATCAAAATCGGTTCTGTTTTTTATCCGCTACGTTGGAACATACATATACACATAGAGTGCTAAAACTCTTCCTTTTCGCTTTAACATGTAATTATGTATAAAAAGAATCACTTTTCTTTCATATTATCTATTAAAGAATGAAATAATCTTTTGAAGTTTAGTTGAAATTATATACAATTCTCACCTTTTCTGCAATATTGTACATAATGTAGGATTCCATTTTGAGAATTCACAATGAAAAGATGGAAAAATAATAAATACATAACATACAAATAATAAATTTTAATCATCATCACATATACGTAAAATTTGATAACGTAATTGAAAATCATTTCTATATTCCGGTAATAATTTATGCTTAGCATTTTCACAGGTAAATGAAACTTGTGCTGGACTATGTTTCATTTGAAATTTAATTAAATAAATCCATGAATCAATATCAACATCACCATATAAATTACATACCATTTCTAACAAGTGTTTAATTATTTTATAATTCGGTCGAATATGCGATGATTCCAATGAAATCATTCTCCGTATTAATTCCAATGATTGTTTTTCTGATCGTAGCATTTCCAAAAAAGTTGTACGTGCAAATGAAAAACTTTTTTCAATAATTAACCATTCGATATAATCAATTTTTAATGGATTTGAAACCTCCTCATACGGTACAGAAATACCATCTAAATATAATTTTTTTATTTTTTGAAATTTTTCTTCTTTATCATCACTATTTGGTATCATATAATATTTAATTACAATTTTCCATAAAGGTAATGATTTGTCTTTTAATGCTTCAACACCTTTTTTGAATATAGCGTCAATATCGGCATTTTTACCATCCTTTACATAAAAACATAATAATTCTGTCCATAATTGACATGATTCTGGATACTGTTCGATTCCATATTCAATAATATGTTCTTTATCAGTTAATTTTTCTGTTAATTGTATTAACATCAAATAATGACTTTCTGTTAAAAATCGACTATTTGTTCTTCGACATCTTTCATAGGTGCTTTGAAGAAGATTATATTGAACTATCTCGTTAGTATGTGGATAATTTAAAATTGTATTTAAATAATACTCCCACATGCGAGGTGTTCCGATTTGACTTACACCGTTTACATACACTATACATGCATTTTCCAATCGTTTTTTTATCGATAATTCTTTATCGATTGGTACCACAAATCGTGAATCATACGGCTTACCCTCTAACGCTCTTAATGCCATTGTATGCCAAAAATATTCATTTTGTGAAAATTCCGATTCTAAAATATTTATTATCTCAAACTGTAAACGTCCAGACTCATCATAATCATCTGTTATATTTAAAAGATTACACAGCAGTTCTATTTTCGGTAAATATTTTAGCGCTGATCGAAATATAATCATTGCTGGTTCAAAAGGTTTTTCGTTTTCGTTTTCATTTTCATTCTTAACTTTATGTTTTAACTTCAATTGGACTGTAAAAACTTCAATGTATAAATTTTCACATTCTGGATTATATTGAAGTGCTTTTAGCAAGATTCGTTTAGCTTCAAGCAAGTTTTCATATTTTTCTTGTTCTACATTCCATAAAGCAACTGCAATCCAAACTTCAGGATTTCTGGGATGTGTTTCAATCATTTGCTTATTGACTTCGTGTACTTTATTTAATCGACCAGTTTCCGTAGCGAATTTAATTAATGATAGCCATAATGATATATCATTGGTGAATTTTTTAATACACTGTTCATATAATTTAATAATTCGATTCGTTATAGATTGTTCTATACCCGTTTTGTTACGGCTGACATTATTTAGTTTTCTGCGTTTGTCAATATCATCTAACAAGTTGATTTCAAACTCGATGTATGATAAAAAATGATGTTTCTCTGTGTCATGTCGTTGAAGTTTATATTCGAAATCTTTTCTCTTAGATATTTGTTTTCTGAAAAGATTAATTTTGTTGAATTATATGCGAAATAAATTAATATTTATATTAAACTAACCTTATTTCTTCATCAGTATACAATTTTAATCGTTTTAACTCCTCAAGTTCCGGTGTTATATTTTCTAAACGTTGTTTTACATACTCTGCCATATTTTTTATTCGATTTTAAATCAAGTCAATAATTACAAAAAAAGTTTGGAAACAATTTCTTGTTAGTGATTTTAAGAAGTTAACCACGTTTTTTTTTTTGATGTTTCAATAATGCTATGTGTGAATTTATTGGGGGACGTTCTACCTCTCTGTAAATTGAATTTATCGGTTTTAATAAATCTTTTGATACAGAGCTTTGAATGCATTCTGAACCCATACATGTAGAGGCGATCAAGCGTAAAGACAAGCTATTTTAGTACGTACCATATTTTAATTAATATACTTTTTAGAGAAATGTGCAACATGGAGAGATGGAGATTATATTTCCCTCTAGCTTGAATTCTCATACAAGGCAATAACGCGCATCGGACAAATATTTAATTTACAGATTTACAGACCTATAATAACCCTGTGCCAACAAACAACTACGATATGGCAATGCTATCAACAATACACAAACTTAAATATCTCAAAAACTGTTCATATGGGTATTTTACCTCGTAGATTTCAGTAATATCATTTATTTAATGATTGCATTGGAGAGCAGTTTTTAAAATATCACCCAAAATCCGATCCAGAGGTCGATTTAGCGAATGTATTTCACGCAATATCTCAAAACCTAGCTGACCGGTCGCAGAACAAACGTTATTTTTGAATTTTTTAGATCTCAATTATTCTAGAAAACTCAAAAATGGCGAAAAATTTTCTTGAACTTTTCGACGGTTTTTAAGGTTTTTTAATACAATCGCAAAAATTTCGGCAAATTTGAGAAACCACAAATCTGTATTTTGATAAAATCACATTTCTATTGAAAGATATAAAATCTTTTATTGCACGCACCACTTTTCAATAACTAATTATAATTTCATACAGTTTTTACTATAATATTCAAATCGAATATCTATGACTACACTCACTACAAAAATATTTGTAATAAAATATTAGAATTAGTTTATAAAAATAAAATATTAAATTCACGTACGATTTTTTTATTTTCCTAACAAATTACAATAACAGCAATAAAATCACAGACGACAGCAATTGAGAAATGTGTATTTGCAGATACCTATTCAACAGTATAATTACATGTAATAATATAAATTTTATAATAACAATTAAAGCAGAACTGAAAACTGAATTTCATTATTTGTATAGAAGAGTCTGCCATAGTTCACTCTTAATTCAGTTTTTATAGTGTTTAATTAGAAATTGGGATTTATCTGATCTTAGGTCATTTTAATGCAGCATGCCAAATGTTTTTCAGGCTCCTCAGGCAGCGATAATTTCAGGGAGGTGCATTATTCTACAATAAGTTAAAACAGACTTAACAATCAAAGCTGTCTACAAGGATTCATTCTTAATACAATATACTGTTTTATTAATAATAAGGTTTTTTAATAGTTTGACAGCGCATCGTAGGAAAAAATCAAAAATATCATACACTTATTATTAAGGCTAAGATTTTTGGAAAAGCAGAATTACATCATTAAAAAACAAGTGGTCTAGGTCTACACAATAAACTTCCCATTGAGTAAAATAAAAAAACAATAATTTATTATTAAAAATTTATATTGTTTTTTTATTTTATTTTTATCCTAAGCAAAAAACAGCTGAAAAGTTATTCAGTTTTAAGTTAAGTAATTTAAATACGCATCGAATGAAAGTAATTCCACGTATGTATATCTCTCTAGATTACAGACATGTCTCTAAACACGTTAGATTTGGGTGCTAATGATCTTGAAACGTATGCCAAATAATGAACAAAATTGGCCCCATTACTTCCCACTGAGAAGTTAAAAATATATAATTATCTTAATTTTTTTAAGCTCTAATTTGTCAAAGTTTATATTTAATCCATGGATAAATTATTTTTTTCTGAAATTTTGTTCCTGCAGAACTTATCGTCTTGCCATTCATTATTACATACTTAGTTTAAAATTTTTTAATCCACGAAAATTAATATAATTATGGTAATATTATAGTAATGCTGATCCCTACTACCTTTAATTTTTGGAAACTTAACGAATCATTAAATGAACCATTTTTTCATTTAAAATTAAAATTTTTTATGCTGACTACTAAAGGTATTAGGGAAGATTTTAGTCTCAGAGTGTATGGGAGGATCAACTACGGCTGACTCTTGTACTATAAACAATAAAATACTGCATATTTTGAAACAAAGTAATAACAAGATCTATTGTGCAGTGCGTTAGAATATGATAAACTATTCCATAAAATCACAATAGAAACGGGTTAGTCTCACAAGCAGCAATAAGTTTATGATGTAATCCATATGTGGATGATCGTTTACTCGAGACCAAATGTGACCAAATTCGAGAAAATCGAATAGGATCAAACGTGTTCGATAAGTAGAAATAAGTAAGAATCATTTTATTTTTTATGTAAGAAATAATTCAGTTTTTATATTATAGTGTTAGTAATATTACGTTTAATCAGATCAAATGATAGTTAAAAAAGATTATCTACAACATATTGAATTAATCATTATTGTAAAGATTTGTATATTGTAAATTTTTTCAATACATACATGGCCACAAAAAAAATACGAAAACATGAATCTTTCATATTTATTAAAAATTATAAAATACTCGATATTCACGGTGTATGCTATAATTTATTAAGTTTAGATTATAATAATTTGTTCGTGAAGCGTTTCGTTAATGTATAAAAGAGACAATTATCACTTTATTCTGTTGTAATATATGATCATGCATGATTTATTCATTTTCTAACGCACTTTATTTGATAACAATTGAGTAGTTTTTACATTTATGAATAATTGACGGGATATTATTTAACAAATCTTCAATAAAGAAATTTCGGTTGATATCTATATTATTTTTGTTTATTCGTTTCAACATTATTTAATATTTTTATAAACATTTCTTGTTTTTTTTTTTTTTTTTTTTTTCTGTCTTTAGCTATTTTCAGCTATATAGCCATTATCCAAAGGGGTAAAATTTCTTGTTGTTTTTCACAGTTGCAGGAGCTTGCGATTTTACCTACTGTGCTAACAACTGAAACATTAAACTATCTAATGATATAATTAGAAACAACAATCGAAAATTTGAACAACCAGTACCAGTTACATACACAAATCTTTAAACGATTGTTTGTGTATTTTCGTTTTCTTTTCTTACATATATGCAACCGCAATAAATTCGACTATGAAGCAAATTGCAATAATTTTAACAATAATTTATTTAAAAAATACAAATCTTTGGTTTGTAAAATTTATTTACAAATTTAATTCAAATGAAAAAAATTATAAATACAAAGAAATTAATTTGGCAATTTTGATAAATTTTTTTTGTCAATATTTTAAAACTAATGTCAAAACTTTCAGTAGAATAATTTTTTAAGTCTTTTTCGTGGAATGTTTATACACTGACTAGCAATTTTCATTTTATTCAACGAAACAGATAATAATACAACTTACAAAAAATTTATTTTAAATAAAAAATAAATCAGAAATAATAGCGATGGTGGAAGACTGAATGATTACCGCAGATGATAAATGCAATATTCCAAGCTAACTAAACGACGCAACCTAGTTCACTACGTCAGATATTTAAATATTAATTTATGTATTGAGCCAACTCTTGTTTCAAAGTTTTAGTGTTCTAGATATTACACACAAAATTAATCGATTTTATAAAGTTATTGTTGAGTTTGCAAATATCAGTGCCAAATTTGACACACTTTTTAAACAGTTTGTTGGTTTTTAGTTCCGTTTTTGAAAATAAATGGAACAAACCAAGATAATATTATAAAATAAATTTCTAGAAAATATGTAATTTTTCTCTTTTGAAAGGTTCATGATCCATATTTTATAATTTAACAGAGCGTATATATTTCAATTTGAATTTCACTGAAATTTTCCTTTATTGAAAAGTTCCATCAAGGGCATGTTTTAAAATTGAAATTGGAGAATGCAAACACAAGAAAATAAATAATATTTGAACATTTAAAAACTTTAAAACTTAATTCCAACCACTAAAATTTTAACTAATATCTGGGTTGTGGTTTTGGCAGGCATAACTCAGTTATAAACAGTAATATAAAGATTATTCTTAGTAGTGGACACTGTTCAAATACATTCAAATTACAACTATCATAACTTATATTTTTTCAAATATTATTTAAACTAAAATTCCCATTATATGATCTATCTCCAGTCCCTCATCTTTAAACCATTTGAAATTATTCACAGCAAAACGAGTTAACAGATTTAAAACCATAGAATCGTCAAAAATAGCTGAGCTAAACGATTGAGCTTTCATGTAGCAAAAGTTGAGCAGTGACAGAAAAGACGAATCATTGTTTCATTATGCTTCTCTGGTATATAAAGATATTTCGCCAGTTTCCCTTGGTTTTTTATCCAATTATTTTACTTGTTGGATTGTGTATCAAATTTTACAATAACTATATGTCAAAATTCAGAATATATCCTATTCAGATTTCTAATTAGGAACTCATAACCGAAAAGTAAATCAATGATTACAATATATTAATAGGGGCTAGAATTCACTTAAATGTAAAAAGAGCATCTTATGAAATTAAATTATAGATTGTTTCAATAGTACTAAACTAACAGTGCTCTTGAAATATATGTAAAATTGGTAGTCTTAGACCAAGAAAATTCATGATGATTATTGTCAAGGAGTTGCTAGTTTCCCTGAATTTTACTATTTTCTTAAAAGTCAATTACTACTCTCAAATTTGCCACGGACTCTGTAGATTGTTAGTATACATTATGAAAAGGTTTACAACAAAAAGTTTTATGAATTCAATCTATCACTAACCGTTTGTTTTATCGTTATGATATCCATTTTAGTCCACTTCACAGAAACATATAAATTGACAATTTTTTTTAAGATTCGTTTTTACTCAATAAGAATTGCAACAACGATTGCAATAAATAATGTTAACAAATTCATAAACAATGACAGTGCTTTGTAATTGGATAGAGATATAAACCATAAAATACATAAAAAGGAAACTTCCAGAAAATAAATAATAGTTTTTATACTGAGCTAGCTAATGGATAATGAATCTTCGTTAGATTTATATAAATATAATATTTAATTTATTTAATAAATTTCACTAAATATTTCCCTATATATATATATTTCAAAAAAATATATATGCAGATTAAAAAAAATAGATAATTTGTTTAATTTAAAATTGTACTATATCTTTAAAATAATAACAGTTTATAAAAGAACTTCTTTAGCACAAAGCTTTCCTTTAAAGCTGTTTGCTTTATCTAAATAAATATTTTCTTTCTGAAACATTTAAAAACAAAAACATACTCAATAATTTAATATAGTAGTTCAATAACAACTTGGTATATTAAATAGGTATAACATTAAAAATTAAAACACATAAAATTAACACCATAAATTGCGATAATCTATTTAATTACTCAGTTTCAATTTTCTTATATTCTATCGCATTCAAATTTATTTTGCGATATATTACGAGATTCGGTTATTGATTTTTTATTTTCGAATTATATGAATAATTTTTATTTTAATTTTGGTGCTATTAAACCAACTAACATATCAAAACTGTTTCCATCAGGATGAACACTAAATATTTCTCCATTTGATGAAACTTCTATGTATCCATATTTATCAATACCAATTACTTTTGCCGCCCGAGATTGGCCAGATTCGGATAAAACTGTAACTTCAGCATTTCTGCAAAATATAAATAAGTGTATACAAACTGATTCATTAAATTAAACATTAACTTATTTAAGGATGAATATCTACTTTTAAGTGGAAACTATAATTTAACAGGTAAAAATATTTTTCCTTTGTGCCATTCCAGATTCATAACTTGTTTTAAAAGACTCTGAGTTTGATCTCAAGTTATTAATTTATAAAGAATATTCTCGATCTTTTTCATATAAGAAAAATCCATTTCGTTATTAAAAAGAAGTATTTAAGAAATAAAATACAACAAAACGCGATTTTATGTGCGATTGTTATGCTATTATTTCCTGGAGCATCTAGTATAAACTGCTATTTTTTACATTTAGATCAAAGTATCATAATAAATCTAAATTACAAAATAGTATATTATTTATTAGTCAATCTTCAACATGTAATTATAAATTTCAAAAATTTAACAATCGATAAATTTTGGAAAATTTTTTTCCTAATTTTTGTAGATATTTTATTTATATAAAACATAGCAAGCACATTCCAAATCGATATAAAAAATTCAATAACAATACAACACAATTCAAATCAAAAGAATAATTTCAAATCAAAAGAAAAAAGCATAAAAAGAGGAAAATAAAAGTATAAAGTTTGTACTTACTTATGTAACCAATAACTATAATATAATTCATATAAATGATCAATACCACTAGGTGTCATTGATAAATTATAAAGTCTTTCGAATTCGTTGAAGATATGTGCAAGAAAAACTTCTAAATCTAATTCAGGTAATTTACCACCATTATGTTCATTATAGGATCTTATTAATTGATTTATTGAAATTGTGGGATATGTATTATTTAAATTTACACCAACACCTAGACAAAAAATATTTTTTTTTGATCATCATATTCTTGACAATTTTTTTTAGTAATTTCTTTTCCGTCGAATATTTTTATTCTAAATCCGGATCGAACGCCTTTTCTCCATATGGATATTAGATATTATAGAATTTATCTTATTAAAAGGGCAACACATTTTTAATTTACACCTCATTCAAAGTGAATAGAACAAATGGATGTGTCAAAAAGTAAATATAATCTATCGGCAATATTTATTTTGATTACTATTATCCTTCCCATACAAAGAATAACATTTATCCAAACGAAAAAATTGTTTCTTAAAATGCATGCAAACTATTACTATTCCTTTCTTATCCTACCATAAAATGATTAACACTATAAATTAGGTGGTTAGAATATTAACCTATTAGTTATTATAAATTTCAATAAAAGTTTATTTTCTAAAATATACCTGCCCAAAGAGATAAAAGGTGTAAAAAATGAATCTATCAGTTTATTTTATAAAATTAGCAGCTTTGTTATTACTGGATAGGGATATTAATTATAAAATTTAAAAAAAATTCATTTTAAATCTTACCAATATTACAAACAATGGTTGAAGTATTTGCTACGCTAGTAACAATAACACCACCAATTTTTATTGATTTGTTAGCCAAAATATCATTTGGCCATTTTAAATTTAAATCTAAACTCTATAAATATAATATTAAAATTTTAAGCAAAGATATTTTATACTAAATTGATATAACATTCATAACATGTTCATTCTACAATTTAAAAAATTTAATTCAGAATTCATATGTACAAAACATTAAGAACGTACGAACACTGAACGACTTTCATCAAAATGCATTTTTTTATATGCAGTTTAAATGCATTTGTGAAAATTCGCGAGAAATTGAGTTTACAGAAATAATTAACGCTAAAAGTAGCTAAATTTCATATTGGTGTTTTGGGTGAAGCGATAGATAGACTTGTTCCTATACAAAAACTGTGTAATAATTATCAAATCATTTTATTTATACAGCGCTTCGTCATAAGATCAATGTGTACATGGATTCATCTAAGTCGAAAAACCTGTGTTTTTAAATAGGATTTAGGTATACATACTTGATATATAATTTTTTTTTTAAATTTGTCGATCGTTAGTTTTGTCATAAAACATTGAATGAACACGTTTTACAGAAATTACATCAATAAAAATTAACGAAACATACTTCATATCCAGGAATAGATTTAATAGCATTGACAATGACAACTGAACTTAAAATTTGTACTAATGGAGCTCGTTGCCCTAAAATACTTTGTATCGGAATATGTAATTGTAATGACAACATAGCACAACCATCTGGGCTTAACCAATTATTACCACTACGACCTTAAATTGGAATATTATTTACAATTATTTGTAATTTGTGTTATTTTGATAAAAATTTTAAAAATACCTTGTCCGTTAATCTGCTTTTTAGCAACAACTGCCATTCCATGTTCTAATTTTACGCCAGTTAATACGTTCATGGTACTATCTATAATGTCAGAATATATAACAAGTCGTCCAAATTGACTTGTTTCTAAGTTCTAAAAATTAATTTGGGATAGGGTATTAATTCATAAGCTTTTAAATATAATAATACAGTTACTTAGTGATTTTATTTGCAACTTTAATGAGCTTTAATTATGCTTGAATTATCGTTTAATTAAAACTGGATAAAAATTTCTCATTTTTTAAACGTTTTAATTTAAACAACAGATTTTAAGATTTTGAATAGAAATAATCGAAGAAGCAAAATTTTTAAACTTACAACAAGCCTAAAGTTTAAAAACTTTTTTTCTATTAATTAAAGTTATTTCTTTGAAATTTAGGTACCCGTAAAAAAATTTCATAAACGTTATAAAATATGCTTGAAGTTTGGATAATAAATGACACCAAGTGACCATATTCGAAAATGGAAATTAATAAAATTAATATTTACCTCAAAATATTTTAATGTGGAAAATGTTTCTGGGCAGGAATGTACTAAAATTGGTAAGAATGTTGAACTTGCTACATTTGGTTCAACGCCTTTACCACAAAATTGTAATTTTAGATTAGCAGTGTTATAAATATTATTGGTAATACCAGAAGCCAACCGTGACAGCATTGCTAATTTCAACTTTAAAATAAATCAAAAAATGAAAAAAATACGAAAATACTTAAATGGAAAACGATAAAGAAATGAAAAAAGTTCCAAAAACAAAAAATATATAATAACTTATATGCTTGCATCTTTTATTACAGCTGGTAATAGCATAATAATTTGGCTTTTTCAAAAATGATAAGTCAAAAAAAATTAAAACGAACCTCATGACTTCCTAAAAAGTATGCCGGTTTATATACTGGCGATTTATCCTCAATTATTGAACAATCTAATCCAAGATGTTTTTCTAAGATATGTCGAATTATATCTAATCTAGCAACATTACTTTCCGTTAATGCTGGATATATTTTTTCATCAGATTCATATTGGGATGGCTCAAGTTCTAAATGAACCTATTAAATAGAAAAAAAAATTTATTAAAAACTATTCGTATGATATAGGAAAATAAGGATCTTCCATTTTGTAAAAATTAGAACCAAACTGTTAGTAGAGATTATTTGGATGTCTTTGATTATTATTTGTTTGGGAATGGGAGAGATAAAAATTTCTTTTTAAATATTTTGAAAGATTTTTAGTATTTGAGTATTCATTTATAAAAAATTAATCAATTTTGAAAAATCTCGTATTTGATAAATAAAAAGTGAATTACTTGTGAAAATACGGCGATACCACCGGACTTAGTATCCGTTGCTAAAATTAAACTTGGTGTATGCCATGTGTCTTCAGCACCCAAAATTTTTACTTCCAATTTATGACTTTCATTCGAACTACTTTTAACCTCGATTATCGAAGGTGTTGGACATCTAAAATTGAGAAAATTATTTTGAATGTTCAAAAAATCTGATTAGTTAAAATTAAAAATATAAATGTTCAACATTTATACCTATTACTATTTGGCGAAACCTCTTCACTGCTGTCTTTTGAAAATAATTTCCGTCCAGGCGAAGGTTGATAACAAAAAATGTGATGTATCATTCGCACACGATGCCATCGATCATACGAAAATCGAACTAATTCCCTTTCTCGAACCTGTAAAATAATAGCCTATATAAAAATTTATTTTTTTCCAAAACAAATTTTTTGACGCTGAGACCTCGAAAAACCATTCGAAAATTTTCTACCTTCGGTTCAGGAAGAAAAATTATATAGAAGTCTATGTAAATTAGAAAGTCTGTGACACTCTTCGCTAATCAAAGAGTTTCCAAAGGGTAATGAGCAAAATTGTTTAATAAATATTAGTCGGGAGAAATAAAAATTTTTTTATATCCATGAAGTTTTTATAAAATTTAATATTTGATATAGATGTTATGTTATATGATACTTGGCTTGGGGGCATCAGAAATTTTGAAAATTCAATAGATTTTTGTTTAATGCATTCTTTGATGTGAGATCTGGCGGAGAAACTACGAGATTAGAAATATAAATTAATTTTTCAATATAATACGCCGTTTTCAAGATTTTAACTACTTACCTCAGCTGTAGTAAATGTTGGAAGAACAGTATTAATAAAATCAGAACATAAACAAAGTATTCGGCCGCCGGACAGTAAATAATCCAACATCTGTGATCCTAATCGATTGGCAACTGCCCCACAAACTACCAGCAACGTAGCTTTTGAGCCCCACCATACATTGTTTGGACTTAAACTATATACACTATATCTGGAAAAAAAATGAAAAAAATAGTTTCAACCAACATTATATAACTTTTAAATACTTTTACTTTTCTTTATGCAGCACAGTTTTAATTAATTTCGTAACACTCTCTCGTTCTACGGCACTTTCAGCATAAATTAAAATATTTGGCGGTTTTATTAATGTGGAATCTGTTAATTTACTATTACATGTTTTAATCGGTTCACTATGTTGTGGAATATCCGGTTGAAGTGTATTATTTTGATCACTGGGTATATTCGACTCAGATTTCGAAACCGCATTCCCATTTAATATTGGATAGTCGATTTTTGTGCTATTTATCATGGGTGTAGATTTTGATTCACTTGTTTGTATTGATAAATTTTCTAATGGATTTTCAATAACATTAACCTTATCTTTGACATCTTCTACGGCATCCGATTTTTTTTCCTTAAATCGTTTTTTTAATGCATCTGAGGCAGATATTTTTTTCGATGACTTTTCTGGTAGTTTTTCAGATACCTTATCACGACATTTACGAAACAAAGACAAATTCGTTTTATTTGTAGTTGCACCACGACTTTCTGTTATAATTAATTCGGACGATTTTTGCTTTGTTAATTTTATCGGTTTTTCACCGCATTCAACACCAGATTGCGTTTGTGTATTATTTATTATTTTTATATCGGACTCGATTGTTTCATCAGATGTTTTTTGACCATGTGTTGTATCGAATGAATTCATTTCATATGAAATTATAGATCCTGTTGATGTTAATGGCACCACATTATGAATGATTTCAGTTTCAATTTCTTTACTAACATGAGTAGTGGAAGAGGGTAGATTTGATGTTTTTGAAGAATCTTTTTTGGAACTTTTATTACGGTCTGTATGCTTATCTGTCGATTTTTTATGTGGTAATAACTTTTTATGGTGTCGTAATAAATCGTCACGTTGCCTGTAATTGATTTATTTCAATTTTAATAAGAATTCAATTATATTGCTTTAATTGAATTTATTATTTAATACTATAAAAAAATTTTGTTATAAATGAAATACAGAGCTGATTTACTTAGTCCCGAGTAAATAAATAATAAATACATTATAATTGAGAAATGTCAAATTTGGTAGAAATTGGCCCTAACAGGTTAATAGGACCTATTTTTTTGACATGAGTAGTGAAATGGTAAATAAATTTTAAAATATCAGTTATGATAAAAATCATTGAATTTGATAAAACTGTGGAAAAAGTAATTTCACAGTAGATGTCCATTTATTACTTCTTTTTAAATTTTATTATTTGTCACATTGAACTAGTTTTAATAATAGCCTCTAAAAAGCGTTGAAATCAATGATTAATTATTTGTGTATTCTTTATTATATCTCTTATTTAATATTCATTCACTGATATAATAATAAAAATCTTATAAAATTTAGTTATGCTATTGATTTTGAAACACTTTCAGCAGTTATAATACATGATAGTTATTTCATTTATAATTAATGTAAACATTTAAGAAAAATTAATAATAAAAAAATTTTCTGTTTGAGTTTCAACTTTTCCTTGAGTAGTCTAAGCTACTGTAAAACAATAATAGAATTGATTACTTACTTATATTTCACATGAGAACACAAATTTTTTAGTTGCATAACATGAGTATTCCATTGTTTAGGAATTAATTTTTGAATCCACTCCATTCCTAATGTAACATCTTTTGGACGGCATTCATAAACTTTACCCGATAAAGACACAGCTAAAACAAAGGTAATACAATATAATTAACTGTTTTCTCGGTATATTTTTGTCCAAAAAGGTCAAATATTCTTAACTTACTTTCGATGCGTAATAATTGTAAATGATTGTTGATTGCAATCGTCTTTGACATAAACGCAGCGGATAAACTTGTAAATAATTGCATATCAGTTCGTATAATTAATGCCATTATTGAATCAACTTTCCATGCAATTGGTATTCCAAAATGTTCAATCTATTAAAAGGGAAAATTGAAGACTTTTTATCGAACAAATATTTTAACATTTGAGATTATAAAACTGCAACTGTTGAATACAACTAGTTCACGAAAATTGAGAGTAAATTAATAAAATAATTAAATGGTCAAATAACTGTAAATTAAATTTAGAAAAACTTATTATTTTTTAAATTTTGAAATTGTTGTTTGGCGAAAAAACTCAGTAAAATAGCCCATATATGAGCTTTATAATTTTAAATTGATTATTTCACTGACCCGAATGGAATGAATTTCATCAATATTTGAAGATGGTTCGAGCGAAGCATGTAATAGAATATTTATATTTTTAATACTATCTGCATTTGGAAAGTCGTCTTCAATTATTTCAAACGGAAATGTTGAATATCCTTTTGTAAAACCAATCCAAACAGATAAATCAATACGTTTCTAAAACAACAATGTAGTAAATTTATAATTAACGATCCATCTTTCACATCATTAATATAACATAAATGATTAGCCAAATAAGATTCTGAAATTAGATCTAATAGCAATTAAAATAGGCGGTTAACAACGAAAGGCAAATTCAGGTCCAGCTATAGAAGAAATTGGTGCATTTGATATCAACAACGAAAATTTATCAAGATCCCTCTCAAATTGTCTTCCCTCTTTCAGCTAAAAAATTATAATATCAAATTGGGCTTACAAATCAAAAACAAATGTTTTAATAAAATTTTACCAAAAGTAAAGTTTTTCCACAATTAATAGAAAACAAATACTAATTCTTATAATTTCAGTTCATATTAAAAATAATTATCTTAGATTTTGAACTCTAAATATTTCCTTTACCCTTTTTAACCTGTTCTCGTCACTCACCCGGACGTTTCAGTCCGCCGTTTTAACAAATGCCAGACAAAATTGTTTTTGTATTTATTATTCAAATATCTTCCTATAAACATAACAATAACAAAAAAACGGATATCCTTCAATTTCTATCTTGCCTCGTTAATAAAAACATTCACGGACTTTATGAAGGGGAACCCTCCAATTACGAGTATTATCTTACACGAAAAAATTGCTAATCTTAAAGCTGTATCTAAAATTTTTAGAAACATGTTTATAAATGGCATTATATGATAGGCATCGAGACTAATTAGATTAAAATGTATCAACAATAAATATATTTAGAAATCTCTCTAAAGTAAACATGCGGTAAATGGACACGTTAAAAGAATTCTTATTAAAAAATTTGATTCTTGGCTTAATAAAATTAAATTTTTCGATAGTTCTTAACATTTCTCATTTAATAGTAATCAATCATGCCCACAATTCAATACGTTCTAACTATTCTATTATAAAAAAGAAAAATATCTTAAATAAGGATTTCTTGCTAAATTTCAAATGATGTTGTGGAATATCCGGTTGAAGTGTATGGAGTTGACCACATGCTGAACTTAATTTGTAAAAATCGTTGTTTATAAACAAATATATATTATTAGTATTATTATTGCAACATGTGATCATTCATACAGACATAGAGCAGAAATTTACACGAAAAATTACTCATTGTCTAATTTCAAAAAATTTGTGAATAATCTAATACAATGACCCCATAAAATAAGATCACCTATTTTTATATAATGTTTTATGAATTTATATTACATAACTAGATAATACGCAATAATCATATTAAATGGATGTGTTTACCTCTGGAACAACTGTACAACATTTAGAATCACCTTCATAACATAAAAGGTCACCTAATTTTTGATTATCTGTGAATGCACTATCATAAGTACCACGGTAAAGTACAATGCCTTTCGTAATAGGCGGCGCAGTTGATACAATGTCTGTTGATGTTTTACTACAACTTGGTGTTTCTTTAAAAAATATTTCATTTGTTGGAACATTACATATTGCTAAATATTGACATAATTTATTACGCATACGTTCCAAACGATACCATTGCATACAGGTAGCTGCCATATAATACAATGTTAGAATCATTTTGAATGTTTTATATGCCAGAGTTTTTACAGATCATCAAATGAAAAGCATATCTAGTAAATAATATAATAAGGTCAATTTATTAACATCATTTTTTTTTTAATTTTTCTTAATTAAAGTTACCTTTATTTTTAAAAATTTATTAAATAATGGCTGTACAAATACTTTTTAAGAAAATTTTAATTGTTTTTACAAAATTCGTATTCACATTATCGCTTTTGCTGGATTAAAATTTTTCAAAATTTTAGTACATTTGTCTTATCATGTTATTGAATATTGATAAATTAAATATCAGGGATGCCAACTTATATTTTAAAAACATGACAATTTGTTTACTCAATTTTGCATTCGATAAAATTGTAATAAACTGTTGTAATCGTGGCAGAAAAAAATCTGTACCACAATTGTCCAAAAACATTTATTATAACATTGACTTGGAGTTAATTATCTAGACTCAAATGCATAAATTATTCAGAATCATCATTTAGATTATATTCAAATTAATTAGCGCTATTAGTTATCACAAGTAATGTGTGCATTTTAAATTATGTTGGATCGAATTTTTAATTGGTTTGCTTTATTCTTATTAAGAAGGAGCTTTTATTACTTTACCTATAATGCATATACTGGAAACACAAATATAGAATATAATGAATCGATCATTTTCTCAAACCTCAATTTATAAAGTAAATGCAAAAATATATTCTTAGTCTGTGTTTCGAAAGTACAACGTCGTGGATGACCAGCTAGTACAACATTGTACTTTTGAAACACATGTTGAATAAACTTTTGTCAAATCATTTGGATTTTATTATAAAATATCAGCCTGTTCAAATAGTTATGAACTGTCAGAGACAAAACTGTCATTAAAATATGACGATTATTAATTAAATATATATTTTTTTAATCCTTAAATATTAAAATAAAACATCAATTATTTAAAAAACAAATTTTTAATTATGTCTAATATATATTTACATTTGAAATAGAATCATTAAATTGGGGAGCCATTACATTGAAATATCTAATCGGCTCGGTCTTAAAAATAAATAATTTTTTACTATCATTGTTATTATTTAATATTTTGTTTTGAAATTATTGCGATTTTATATATTTGTACACGCCAATAGTTTTTTCATGAGGGCTAAAGCAAATATCTGAATCATTTTGAGGTTATAATCGAATTATACATGTGAATTGTTAAATAAACCGGTTACCAATATCTTTATGAAACTCAGTAAATATATAGTATATAAGAAAATATTTTCTATTTTACAAGTTATATATAATTGAATTATTTTATTATTTATTATTATTTTTTAATAGAATAAAACAAAATGTTATTGGGGATAACTTTTGTAATAATTACGTTAATAATAATTTTTTTGATTGTAAAGCATTTTGTTTACGTAGGGCCTTTAAAATCTTTAGAAAACAAACATGTAGTAATTACAGGTGGTTCTAGTGGTATTGGAAAAAGTGTAGCGATTGAATGTGCAAAACGTGGAGCCCATGTTACGATTATAGCACGTAATGTTAACAAATTACAAGAAGCAGTAAATGAGATTAAAACTTTTGTTAAGAACAAGGGAATACAAAAAATTAATTATGAATCATCCGATGTTACTAATCAAGCAGATATTACTAAAAAAATTCAAAGTATCGATGATAAGGAACCAATATACATGTTTGTTAATTGTGCCGGTATGGGTTTATTCGCTGCTTTAGAAAATATGTCAATTAATGATATTGATACTGTGATTAATTTGAATATATATGGTACTTTGTATCCAACACGAGCGGTTATACCACTTTTAAAATCGAGACAAGAAGGTATTATTGTGATTACCTCTTCGCAAGGTGGATTATTAGGTTTATATGGAGGTGGTGCATATACTACTAGTAAATTTGCACTTCGTGGTTTAGCTGAAGTTTTATATTTTGAAACAAAATCACACAATATATCTGTAACACTTGCATTGCCCTCCGATACAGATACACCTGGTTTTGAAAATGAGGAAAAGACTAAACCAATAGAAACACGATTAATATCGGAGGAAGGTGGATTATTTAAACCAAATGATGTTGGTACACAAATTGTTATTGATGCTTTGGTAAGAGAAATATTTTATAAATAACCAAGGAACGTAGGCTTTAATATTAAAAAATTTAGATACAGGGCAAAAGTTGTATTAGTATTAATATTTAAAAAAAAATCCTCATCGATTAATGTGACGTGTGATTAATAATTGTTTTCTTAAATATATTGAAAAGGGCGGACTTACGCACTTAAAGTAATAAACTATCTTTGTGAATATATTTCATGTTAGTATTTTATATAAATAAATGAACATCTCAACGGGGATTTAATTCCACTCGGTGCATTTTTCGTGTGCTTCTTAAATCGATGAGAAAATTTCATGAAATATTTTCAATGCTTCATTTAAGAACCGCAAATAATTTTTCAAACTTTGATCATATTATGTTTAATTTAACTAGCTAAAGAATCATTTTAATTTTATTTTTCAGCGATCCCGATTTTACAGTTATTGTGTAAACCCTCCAACATTTTGTTTGTCAATGTCTGCTGCTGGAATGAGCCCACCGTCTGGATACGGTGAATTAACATTGCAAATTTTATTGTTAGGTCCACTTCGTTTAATCGGATTCTTTTATATAAAATCATTTGAGCGTATTATTGAAAAATGCAAAATGAAACAAGATAAAGAAAAAAAATTATTATAAATAATATTAGGTTTTCTATAAAGGAAAAATATGCACTTTTTATGAAAATTTAGATGTAGATAAACTTAATGAATTTTTAAATAACTTAAAGTTCAAAAAAATTATTGAAATGGCCATTATTGTCCACCTTAAATTAATGTTAAGCATATAATTCTAGTATTCGCGTCGTACAACCTTACGAAAAGCGGCACAATAGTGAAAAAACGGGATTTTATAACATATTAATTAATTATTACATTTATGTTTATTGTTTTATAAAAGGTCTAAAAAGGTTAGGGTGAACAATAAATTAATGTTATTATAAATTCTGCTCCTGCAGATTCGCTTGACATTCGCATCTCCTGTATTGCATATTTTTATACTTAAAATTTTTAATTTTATACAATTTTTTTTTACACAAATTATAAAAAAAATGTATTCTACAATTTTAAATATATATAAATGATTCAATTTTTCGAATTTTGTTTGTTGCAAAAATTCCTAGAGATACAATAATGCACAATGTTTCATTGTGACCTTAAAATTATTTTTTAAATGGAATTAAAAAAAATGTATATACTGGGCTAAAAAATTTCGGGAAAAAAATCAATGATACGATAGTCGAAAAAAAAAGCTAGTTGAGATATCATGGGTTGACTTCTTATATTGTTTTGCATTATAAAGTTTGATTTATGTAATAATTAAATATTTATTACATTATTAAACAATACTTTATATATTTTTTAATGATTTTGTTCCTTAAAAAATTTTTTTTTCTTTAAAAAATATTTTTAATGTTCACTATGTAATCGTTAGGTTGGTTTAAATTGTAAAAAATAAATTTTTTAAGCTGTTTAAATTGTGATTTTTATGGTATTGAAAAATATATACATACATTCCAAAGACCTTGTATTCCTAGAGATATAACACAAAAATTACTATAGAAACAACATTGAAACTCATCTATACGTCGAGTATCTAAACAATTAATACTGTTAGTTACCTTTAATTATTTAAACAGGTTTCAATAAAAAATAAACATTTAATAATTGAATTCTTTATTAAAATTTATTTCAATAAGAAATTAAGCCACACGTTTTGTATTAATATTAAATATTTAAATATAAATTCCACTAATAAAAATAATCTAAAAACAGTCTTAAAAATTTGATTAAAATTAATAATAACAATTTAATAATATTTCTTTAAAAACATATTAACTAAGAGATCACAGATTTCTAAATAAACATTTCGTAAAAATAAAATTCATTCATTAAAAATATAATATATATGCAAAGTTACAAAGTTACTCAAACAAAACGCGTTATAACAAATTAAATTAGACCATTTTTAACAAAAATTATAATAATAATTAGAAAATATTCAAACCATAAAACGTAAAAGAGCCAAACGCGGTTTTTACTAAATGAAGGTTTTGGTTGTTTTGATTAATTTAAATGCCTTGTTAATTAAAACAAATTCAAATTGTATTCAATATATGCTTAGTGGAAAATGGATTTGACTTTTCGAAGTCTACGTGTGCATAGTACTATCGTAAGTAAACATTGCCCTAAAAAATGTCCGATTGAAATTGAATCAGAAATAAATACCCATTCAAATTTTAGAATCACAATGAATTTGTTTAAAACGGAAATAATTTCCGATTAAAACCCATTCATTCCGACTCGAAATTTGATTAAATCTTGTTTTTCAGGGGAAATTTGTTTTATTCGATAAGCCTGTCTATCCTATTAAAACCCATTCATTCTGAATCAATATTTGATCAAATCATGTTTTTCAGGGGAAATTTGTTTTATTCGATAAGCCTCTCTCAATTTTTGTTGTAAGACAATATTTGATCACCTTATTTCGTAGAACACTACACTCTGAAGTTTGACATCACAATTTTATAAAAATAATGCACAGAAATATTCCTTAAAAGATCACCTGGGTAAATCAGATGATATGCCCAGTATGTGGGTTTAAGCTTGATAACATTTCATTTGATTAGGTGAAATAATGCAATTTCAAAATACGAACGTTTTTTCGTTTTGAGATTCGACATTTAATTCTGGAATTATTTTTTATAAGTATCCTATATAATAGAGTTTAACAGAATTCCGTCTTTTCAAATTTTCGCCTATTGTATGCTGGACGTCTTGCCTTAGTATATCGATTAGGCAGACGGTATATACTTAACCCATACGAAATTGCAGGTCGTAAATGGTATCTTTGTTGTGATATTTTGTTTTAGGAAAGTCGACCGTTTCGACAATTTCTTACGTCTTTAAAGATACCATTTACATTATTAAATAGGAACTTAACAAATATAGAGCAGTCATTTATCAAAACTTTGATCGAAATGCAAAATAAAACATATTTCCGATATCTTTTTAGTAAACTTCTTTAAATTTATATTTTTACATATAAAAAGAAATGATAACCGTAACTTTCAGAGTCACTGTTTGCGGCTAGAAATTTTCTGTAAAAAGGTTATAAAGGACGTACTGAATGGGAGCACACGCAAATCCAACACACAACGAAAATTTGGCAGGTCTGGCTCTTGATATAGAAACTATCTTGACGAGTTGCTATGATGTTATGATTTTTGTTGTATTTTAAGGCCAAGCGAAGTTTTGCAAGATTGGTGTTCGAACACACAAATTGTAATTTTCTAAATTCTCGTTGTAGACTTTTACAACACATGCGTCATGAGTCAAACTTCAAATAATTTTTTTTTCATATAACTTTTACGACAATGGTCCAATTCATTTTTGTAATAAAAGACAATTATACAAATTAAAACAAGCACACTTAAAAATTACTCAATTAAACACGTATAATAGAAAATGTCGTTGAAAATATATTAATTATGACGTTGTGAAAAATAAAATTAAAATTATTGTTAATGAAAAATTAAAATGATAAAATTATATTTTAGTTTTCGCTGTGGATTTGTGCTGTGTTGTTGATTGTTCTTTACCACAACCGAAAACTGCTTGCGATGCATATGTAATATAGAGAAAACCGTCTTTTTCTTGATATTCTTGATATGCCTCGGCTAATGTACAACTCAAACTTAACATTGAACGGTCATTTACTAATAAATATAATGCTTCTGTTGGCCGTAATTGCATTCGGTGTCTGATTATTGTTATAAACTGCGATAATGTAATTTCTTGTGGTACTAAATATTTTGATTTATCTAAATGCGGGAGATTCTTTTCCTTTGCGTATCGTGTTACCATAATCTATAAAAGAAAGAAAAATTTTTTACTGCATACAAAAGCTAATTGCATTGTAATTCTCGAAGAAAGAGCCATATAACTAAATACCATGCGTCTGACTTCATTTTGAGTCAAAGTGTACAAACTAAGAGTTTTAAAAAATCGGCATTTTAATTTAGTTTTAAAAATATCACTACCGAGTTTCAAAACAACCTAGATATTCGTTTCCGAGATAAGTAAATATTTTTACAGTAAAAAGGTACTAAATCTACGGCAGAGAAGGGTGATAACTTGAGAAACTCAATCCTTATGCAAGCTTAAAATTGACTTACTGTGCGATTCATATACTTTCTGTAATCAAAAGTTGTTCTAACTTTAAAAAGAGACAGCGTCTGATCTAAGGTAGTGCTATTTCTATTAGTATTACATAGTATTGGATTATTATTATTACATAGTATTAGAGTATTACATAGCAATAGCACTACCGTAAATGTATTTCTAATATTGTAACATGAATTTTATCGAATGGAGCGGTCTACTCTGAGTATTACTATGTCTATGGTTCGAATATTATAGACCCTATACCAGCTTATACTTGAATAAGCAGTATATGACGTATATATTGTAATGTTAAATCAGTGTTAAATATATTTAATGTAATGTTAAATTGTGCTGCTTAGCAAGGAGACTCTTTAATGTTTGCTCGGTATGTTTCTAGTGGCTATATGATAGGTAATAAATTATAGATAAAGTATCTAGTATCAATTTAAATCAAATCGGAGAGTCCCATCTATTTTATCGAAGATGTTTTCGGAATAAGATTGTAATAACTTTCCATTTTATTAATATATGCTCCTGTATATATAGATGACTTAAGCCCGTTCTACTTAGTCGGTAGTCTTTTGCCTGCTAGTTGTACGCAAGCGCATTGCAAGACATTTTTGACGTTTATGCCCATATATGTTAAAAATATATTGTAATGCGCTTGCGTACCAAGAGCCGACAATCGATGTAGAACGGCCTTAATGGTGTGATTTCAGCTTTTTATTTTAGGTGAACACATATTTGAACAAAACAAGTTAGATAAAAGTTTGTAAAAAAAAAACTCATAATTACCGGTACTTTTGTTGGAAATTTACATCTTAACGCATAAGTTTCTGCTTTTCGTTTATCTGTAACAACATAAAATTACTAAATGTAGTTAAAACAATTTTAAACAATATTTAATCGACAAATTATTATGAAAACTTGTGCAATCATTATAAAAAATTATTGTTACACATAATTAATTTTTAGAAATGTCTCTTAATCTTTTGACCCTTATTTCTGTAATTTATAAACGATTTTGTCTTTTATTTTATCAATATGGATTGATTTGTTGATAAAACAGTTTTACGGTTCAAAACATATACTAATTTCTAAATTAAATGACGCAAGACCTAATTTATAAACAATAAATTTTCAAATGTTAATGACGTGAAAATTCATGCATTATGTGAATGTAAATTATTTAAATAAAATAAAAAATAATAATAATGGTGGTCAAAGATGAATTTTACCCATAATAGCTTTCACATGAATAGGGAAATGGCAATAAAAACAATTTTATATTTTACCCATCAAAATGTGATGGGTAAAATGTGTAGCAGCCGAGTAAATCATTCTTAAAAATTGCGTGTCTTGGCATTTTTCGATTTTAATTTGCTTATAGCTCGAAAAATGTTAACTTATAAAGTCAAAGGATCTTTTTTATTCGTATAATGATCGTATATTTATTCGTATAATTATAAAGAATATAAAAAAGGTATTGCTGTTTGAAAATAACAATGCTTTGGAATTGTTTAAAGAATATGGTCCCAGACTGCCTCCCTGGATATACATCGCCAGTAGGACAATTTAAAGAGAATCGCGTAAAACAATTAACGTGGAATAGTTTTTGGTACTCATGCGTCGATTACTACTAGAATATAAAATATCTTAGGAAATAATAATTTTATAATAAACAAAAATTTGCTCAAAAATTAATTTATAATTTCCTACAGTTGTGCTCAATTTGTTATTGTGCAATCTTTTTTAATATTTTGAAACATCTGCATGTCTATGTTTGCAATATTTATTTCTTTTAAAGCAATATAGACTTGAATTAGTTTTTCTTATTTTATTTTTTTACTTAAGCCTAACGAAGGCATCCGTTTTTTTCCAGCTTTGTAGTAATATAAATAGGAGTTTTTGTGCACTGGAAAAATAATATTTGAATTTCTATATTGATTAAAATATCTTATTTTCCTGCAACATTTGCTCAATTAAAAAATTATAATTTATCAAATATATCATCTGCAGATGAAAAAATTAATTTTAATTTTTTTTTTTTTAAATTTTTTAATATTTTTCATTTTTTTTTAATTTTTAAATTTTTTCCTAACATAACTTAAAAAAAGATAAAATTAAATATTTTTGGATGCAGAAAGTTTTGTTAAAATTAAAATTTATTGTAACACTAAAATTATTTTGTTAATTTTTGAATTTGGACAAAATTTATTCTACGGATTTTTTTTATTTTTTTATTTTTTTTGGTAATTTTAGTAAAAAAATTGCAAATTAAAAAAATTACAATATAATAATCAGAATAATTATTATAACGAATACTATCTGAAATGTCATTAAAGCAAATATTTAATCGAAATTAATTCTATTTTTAAAGACATGAGGTTAAAAGTGCACCAATATAATCCGGTTTAATCACATTAATTGCATTATTAATTATTTCGAATTGACTCAAGATGTCTGAACTTATAGATTGATTTTTGAACAAATTGGATTAGGCATTACTGCACCACATAGGAATATTCGTCTAAAAAAGTTCAGATTTAATTTTTTGTTTGTTTTTCCGAGTGGAATTTTGTAATTAATATTAAACTTTCCGATGAGTTATATAATTGAATTTGAACTATGGCACAAAAGTGGATGACAATGCATGAAAATGTTAAATAAAAAATGAAAGAAAGAAAATAGAACAAAATATATGAAAAATTTCATTCACATATTTCTAAAAAGTAGAAAATATAAAATAATTTTAAAATAATTTTTAATGTGGCAACGGACTATAAAATATAAAATAATTTCTCCAATTTCAATCGAAAAACACGGAGCGCATGCAGCATATAATTGATACATTAAAAGCTCAACTAATGCTCCCGTATGCACCCCATGTTTTAGGGAAATTATTTTATACTTTCCAGTCCGTTATAAAAACATGTTAGGTACATTAAAAATTATTTTAATTTTATTATTATTGTACGTTATAAAAATTATTTTAATTTTATTATTATTGTACGTTATAAAAATTATTTCAAAATCAATTTTATTATTTATAATTTTGCTTATTATAAATCCGCCATTTAAAAAAAAAAATCAGAGATTAAAATAAGAAAATTAGCAAAAAAAAAAAAAAATTATTTTGATTTTTCTTTTCAGAACAATAAAAATTCAAAGAAATTTCTCGAAAATCAATTAAAATAAACTTACCGAATGATTGTTTTTGTTTAATATTATGATTAAAATTAACATCACGACGTGTTTTGTCTGGATAATGTCTTCTGGTTTCCATATCGTTATTATTATTATTAAATTTCAATAAACACAAATTATTATTGGTATTTTCTTTAACTTTATTAGTGTTTGAATCAAAACACTGACAAATTGACAATAATGTTGTGTTCGAGTACATTAATAGTTCGAATGTAACTCGATGTAAAAAATAAATGTGATTTTTATTTAGTTATGTGGTTTTGTTTTAAAAATTGTCTTTCTTTCTTTTTGTGTTTTGATTATTTTTATTCAATCAACAAAAATATGTTGTGTAATAATCGCGCGCTTCTTTTATCATGACACTGTTGTTGCATTGAACAAATAAATATATAACAAGCACTAACTTTAATTAAGAGAGCAAGAACAATCTGTTTTGAGTAACTATCAACTTGAATTTATCAAAGAAGTATGAACTAAAATATAACAATTCCACAAATATATATAGAAAATTATTTATTTCAAATTTCTTATTTTTCAAATGCACGTCTCTCATTGGTGATAGACTTTTACAAATCGTATTATAATTGATCTACAATAAAATATGACTCACATCATCATGGGTGGGTTAAAAACTTATTTTATTTTTGTATGATATTTGTTAAAAGGATTAATTTTGTTTATTTTATTTGTATCTAATAAACCTACCATTTTAGGGTGTGTAGTAAATACTAGGCGCATTTCTGTTTTTTTTTTTGGATCTTCTAGATATTTCTCGAAATTATAGATAGTTGTAAGGAAAATAAATATTGAAAATATTACGAAAATGATTTAAGTCAAAGATTACATTAAAATTTAACATAAAGATCGATTTAAATGAGTAAAGGTAACATCTAAAAGAGTTAATTGTTTAAATACAACGTGTATCGTTTTCATCTACCTTAGAAATGTTTACAATTATTTACCTTAGATGTTAAAATACAATAAATAAGGAAGATGTGTTATATATTGTATATATTAATGCGATGGTTTTGAGTTAAAATTGTAATAAATAATGAAAAAATTTTCTTAAAAAAAAAAAAAAAAAAAAACAAAATGTTAAGATGAAACAAACCAAAAAAAGAGAGTTTTTAGGAGATCTGCTCTTCCATTATGCACATTTACGAATATAAAGTTACTTTTTAGGCCAGGTCTAGAATACTATCAAAATTTCGTTTTGCTATATATTTTAAAATTAAAAAAAAATGTGTTGTTGCAAATTTATAACTCTAATAACCATTAGTAAAATAAAACTTTCTTTTGCGCAAATAATCATTTAGAATTTCTCGATATATAATATGAAAACAGGGCGATGACATTTTCCTGGACAAAATATTCTTGAATTAGTTAGAAATTTCAAGTAAAATATCGAATCAGTTCAATCGATAGCCAAACACTAATAAAGAAAACTGTCAAAAATTTTTCGTTTAATTAAATTTAATTTTCTTAGAAATAAGTATTATTTTTACTAGAAGAATATCGTTAGAAATGATGTAAATACTATGTTTATTAGCTAAATTGGAGCTAAAATTGGAGTCCAAACATTTTATGAAAACATATTTCAAACAAAAGTTGTTTGCTTTTAAAAAATAAACATTTTTTGTATTTGAATTTTTCTTCTTTCTTTTATGGTTTAAAAGTTGGATCATGGATCCATTGGACTCAGTGGACTGATTTTGCATATTCACGAACTTGATCTTACTTTTTAGGCCTAGAATACACCAAAAAAATTTCAACTTGCTATCTATCGTTATTGAGTTATCTTGATGACGGGCGGAAATGCGAAAATGGATTAATTAGGTGATTTTATGAATATTTATGCCAAAATTTTGTTATAGCTTTTAATATTGGGTAGCGCTACAAACTTTATACTAAAATTAATATACTTTGACATATATTATATACAAAGTGTTTCAAAATAACGTATTCACACTTTAATTGTCGCTATCATACTCCTGGCACATGGATTGAACGAAGAGTTATCATTGAAAACCTTACACGTTCCGCAGAGACCTCACTTTTATGAACATTTTTTTGTGGGAATATCTCAAAGACAAAATTTACCACATCAGACCAAGAACAATTGGTGCATTGAATTTAGAAATTGAATACAAAGTCGCGATATTACTTAAGACCTATTTCGTGATGTTTGCGAATCTCTTGGTGCACATTATCAGCGTTGTCTGAACAATCAACGATCATCAATTTGAAAATTCAGGAATAATATTCTTCAATTACATTTGTCTTGCGTATTAGAGGTGTGAGGACATTTTTATGTTAGATATGTCGAGTATAAAAATGTGACGTCTAACCCTGGTCTAATCCTATGCTCTTTCGTTTCATTAAAATGATTGAAATGACATAATTCAAAACTTATAATAAACTTTCAATATTGATATTTTTCTTATAAAAAGATACACATAATACACAGATCATCCATGACCTAACATTTTAATTAATTTTTTTTCTTTTTAAATATATAAATTTTGTTAATTATTTGAGTGTTATAATATTATTTATGTATGGCCTATACTGATATATTTATTACTTATATTTTATCATAAGGATTGTAAATAACAGTAATTTCTTATCACAGTTTGTTTCTTGCACGTACTACATTATGTTTATTTGTATCTTTTAGAAAAGGGGTAATTTATGTGTGGGTGGAACGGAGGAATAGTGGGGTTGTTTACACTGAACCGTCTATGTATTTATTATTGATTCAATTACCTAATGTATAATAGATAACTTATATACAGTTATTTTTAGTTAAAACTTTCTGGAATATTCATTACATAATTGATAAAAATATTTACAATGCATATAAATAATTAGTCATTGACATATTTTTGAATAGTTTTTAAGAGAAAAATATTTACTTATTTGATGAGGAGTATATCATTTTATAGAATAGCGTCTAGGGGTACTTGACTGTGCAAAAATAGAGCACCGCATTCTATTAAGGAAGTACGAGCACCAAGGCAACTTTTGATAAAAGGCTTGATTTTTTTTAAATACAAAGTTTAAATATGTCTAAACAAATTCCAAAAATTTGAAGGAGATTGCCCGATCATTTAAATAAATAATTAACTTTAAAGTTGAGCAATTTAACATTGGTCTTATGGGGTAACCTTCAAACATTGATACATTTCTGTATTTTTCTCGTAAAACTGTCGGTGAATATTTTTAAAAAACTTATGGATGAAAGTAAATATATTAGTGATAAATTTAATTCAAAAACATTTACACTTGCCCGACTAATTAAAGTGTATTAATTAAAAGAAAAATAAATGCCGCCACTAGCCAATGTTAAATGTATATCTATATATTGAAAAAAATCATATGGTTACTGCGTTCCCCTAACCGCGCTAGAGTCGATACCTATCCCCACACCGCCTGGCGCTCGTACTTCCTTAATGGAATTGTGTGAAGAATACCGTTTATGTTATTGTTGGCGGACAAATTTTTGTTCCAATTGCTGTTAGGACTCCCTCCTCCATAGTAGATGGACTATAAGGACCATAAAGTGATGGACTATAATAACACTTTTGAAAGTTTTTGTGCTGTAATTGATTTTAGATCGAAAAGCCAAAATATGCCATTTTTAATTATATAGTTTCTACAGCCAATTTTTAATAATTATTTTTTTTTTTTGGCAGTATTTATAAAAAGTTATACTTTCATACAATATATCGTTTTTTCGCAAAAATGCTAAAGATTCTAAAGTGTTAAACAATCCATGAAAAACCAAAATTATATGAGGATTAATTTTGTGAGTAAATGAAAATAAAAAAATTTGCAATAGAGGCTGTTTAAATCATCTTAAATCGCTTATAACTCGAAAACGAAGCATTGTTCGAATAAATCAGATACATTCGGATTCTGAATATTTAAGCTATTAATAATAATAAACGAGTAGCCTTGATGCGAATCGTAAGGCGCACACGACTAATATCCCAATGAGTAGAATAAAAAAAAAAAAAACAATAATTTATTTAATGTTTTATACGTCTGAGTATTTTTCAGCAAAAACGGTTGGACCGATTTTGCTGAAAATTCATTCCGTTTTAAGTTACGTAACTACGTGTCGAATGACACATGTATATAAACACATTTAGACCACTCTCTAAAAACGTTGGATTTGGGTTCTAGTGACTTTAAAATATAAAGATATGTCAAAAAAAAAAGAAAATTTATAGCGTGATGTTTATCATCTCGAAAAAAACGATTGAGCCCAAGGACTAAGGTTTAAATATCCTTTCTATGCAGTAACTATTCCTCAAAATAGAAAAATCATTAATTGATGATATCGTTTGCATGACAACAAAATATATGGAATAAAAAATTTTTATACACTTTTTTGGTATGCATATTTAAATTAATTAATCAAAATTATTTATCAGAGACGAATTCTCTTAAAAAAAAAATGAACGTAATGTAGTAATTTATTATTTCATAAACATAAAAACAGATAAATTCGAGTATAATAACCTCTAGTTTATTTTGAAAAAAAATATATAATAATATGTGAATAATAAATTGTTATTGATTAGAAATTTTTATTGAAAATTTAACTAATATACTTACTCCCAGTCTCATGAAAATGTTCCTACTCTCTGAATTATTTATAAATCATTTTTGAAACATTGTTTAAGATGAAATGATACAAAAATGAATGTCTTTATAATAAAGACTAAACTCTAATGTAATATGCTTTGCATTTTTTCTTCAATTTTCGCACATAAATAACTATAATTAAAAAAATAATTGTCTAAATGTCATGAAATCCGGTCTGGACAAACTTGTCATAGGCACGAAGGGTATGTTGAAGAATTCTTTTGTGGTTGGTATATTTTTCAAAAATAATCCAGATTTCTATGTGAAAACAAAAACATAAACATTGGGCAACTCCCCATTGACATAACGTGATTACAGTTTTCATCCGATTACCAAAGTTAAGCAACATCAGACACTTGGAAGTCAGTACTTGGATAGGTGACCGTCTAGGAATGAAAATGATGCTTATCGTAGAATTACCGATAAAACAATTTTTTTTACAAGAAAGAGATGGACAACAATCTTTAAGAGCCTTTAACGTATTCGTTTTTGAATCTATTTTAACTTAATTTTCGAATTGTTTTTGGTATTGAGCCTAGTTTAACATTTTGATAGTTAAATTGCAAATTTTTTTATTACATCTTCCCCTAAACAATAATCGATATATTTCTAAAAATTTTCTATAAATTTACAGCAAAACTATATTCAAAATCAATTTTTAATTTTGAAATTTTCTTGCCATTTTTGGATAAAAAATTTTGGGATATCAAAATTGTTCTTATGGGCCAAAGCGGTAATCCAGCATTGGGATTATGTCTCCGCTACGCTCAAGAAATTGTTGAGAAACTAAGTGGCTTTCAAATCCCATAGTCTGCATTGCATATATGAGTCTGAATGTTATGAAATCAATGCATTGTCGTAAATAAAATTGTTTTATCCAATATTTATACTCTTTTTCAGTTTTATTTTTATCTATTTTTTCATCTGAGAATGATGTAATAAATTTTTTAATTTTCGCCTTCCTAGCAAAATCAAATTGATATGGTGACAATTTTGAGTACCGTAAAATTTTGATAAATATAACGTATTTTTTGTATAATCATTACGCAAAATAACTAAATGACAAAACAAAGTGCATTAATGCGTAAAAATTGGATAAAGGCACAGCTAGACTATTTTGGTTTTTAAAAATTTTTCGAATTATTTATTTTTTATTATGAAAAAAAAATCTTAAATTGTTGATTAAAATTATTAAATAATTTTCAAATTTAGATTATATTTATAATTTTCTATACATTAAAAAATGATTAAGTAAAGATAGAAAATTTCCAAAGCTAATTGATACTGCAAATGCATGAGCGTGTCCATATTTGAACTGTTTATAATTATTAACATTATTCGAATACATGAAGGACGTTCTAGCAGACCTAAGTTATTTAGTGAATTTAATACGTGTTTTATAATTACTTCTGTTATTAATCTTCAAAGTTTTAACTGAAATTGTGACGAATCTAAACAGTTGAAAAAATATAAATACCAAACAATTTTAAAATGCAAACTATTTATATTTTAATTTTTCGTCTAATTCGTACGGTTGAAAAGATGGATAACATATCTATGGAATCCAATTGAACGATTTTGCTCATTACAAGGGCAGAACTTGCAGTCATTCTTGATATCGATCACATACAGACAGAGACTTATTTGGAAATATACCTAAAGATATATATCATATACTATTTCTTGTGACATCTAAGGGAAATTGACACAAAAAATGAGACCTATATAATAAAGACAATTTCTAATGTAATATACATTGAACTTTTTTTAATACATACCTACGCACAAATAACTCAAAAAATAACTATTTAAAAAAATTTTCAACAAAAACGAACCTATTTTTTGCTTTTGAGTGTTGTATACAACCACGAAAAAAAATTTAACCACTTAAAATTGTTTTTGTTTTACCCCTTAGAGATATCAGATCCTAGTTTCCTTATCATGGTACGAGCCTTGGGATATCTTCTTTCCTTCAAGAAACTCATCATGAAAATCGGTTCATAAACGACGAACTAACCCGCGAACTCATATATCACTAAAAAAAAAATTTTTTTGCACTTCATTCCCCTTAGGAACATCAGATCTATAGACCAAATTCAAATGGGGCCACAGGGTTTCTTATTCGAAAGCACCAGCTTTCATATAAAAAATGAATAAGCAAAATCGGTTGACCCAGTTGAAAGTTCTGAGGTAACATAAATAAAAAAAATACAGTAAATAAAGTCTGCCAAAATGTTTTGAAACTTGGAATACACAATATTGACATGAAAACAAGGAGTATGCTGATCCCTCTCCCCAATTTCTAAACATAAAATAAAATTTTGATTGTTACTTTAGAACTTTTTTTTCGGAAAAATCTTTTCAACATTCGACTTATGTAACAACTCTCTGTCCACCTTTGCAGATTTATCGACCATAGTTCAATATACACTGATTTTGTATAAGCACACATATCGTGTGGTTGTTGCTTTATATTGTTAATTATTTTCATAATTATTTACATCAATTGTTGGAAATCTCCGATGAAAATGTTAGAGAAGTTATCAATGAAAATGAAATGGTGTGTATCAAAATATTAATAATAATATATTCCATGCTAAAATGTCTTGCGAAAGTTGTGCAATGATAATGAAATACTTTTTATTTTATATTAGCTATAAGAATGAATTTCAGTATATTCATAGATTAAGAGTCATAATGGTTGATACTTTTTGACGTAGTCTCATAAGTAAATTTTTGGAAAATTTCATACAGATTTAAGAATACAAAATATTCTTTCATATATTACTACAGACCAGGTTCGATAATTATGGAAATCAAAAAATATTATAGTAGAATAAAACTAATTGGAAATGGAATAGAATATAACAAAAATGAAAGGAAAAATAATTTACGGGCGATCTGAGACTGTGGAATGGAGTGAGTTTTTAAGGATAAAACACGGCTTATCTCGATTTTCGGCAATACTACTAAGCCTATAGAAAAAAGTTAAATGGCAAAGTTGTAGGTAATAAAAAGATGTACAACTTTTGTATTGACACTTTTTTCACATAACCTCAATATTTTTTCGATTGAATCAAATTTTTTTTTTTTGTAAAAGGTAGAAATAAAAAAACAAAAATTTGGTTATTTCAATTTTTCACATAAATTTGAGGTTACGTGAAAAAAGTGTAAATAAAAAAGTTATAAATCATGTTATGACCTACAACTACAGCCATTTAACTTTCTTCCATAGGACTTTCTTCTAAAATTTTTTTCATTTTTTAACATTTTTCAAGGTTTCTACCTTGGTCTATAAGCGTCTTTCTAGACTCAATCAAAAAATTTATAATATGTTGAAAAATTTGGAAATGTTTTATTATTTTCATTCTCTGTTTAAATAGATATTTTTCAAAATTATTATGTATTATGTGCATATAATGCGGATTTATGATTTTTTCTGAAACATTGTGCAAGAACAGTAAAGCAATGTTTTGATATTGTATTTATCTATACTATGAATTTTATTGTAAATTTTTTTAAGTATATTGTAAATGTTCCAATGCAGGCAGCTATTTGTATTTTGAAAATGCATGTTGAATGTTACCTCTTGTAACCAAAAAATTATAAATTTTGGTTTAATTAAATGATATAACTTATAATAAACAAGTTAATATAAAATATGAAAGTATGACAAATATAACTATATAAAGCGTAGTATAGTTTACGAATGCTCTCCCGTTTTTGAACAACTTATACTTGTGTAATTAATTACTCTCTGCCTATAATTACCATTTACAAATCAATATCAATCAAATTTGATTATATATATTTATTAATGAATTTGATATATCCAATTAGGAAATAAAATGCATCAATGAAAATTAATTGCCCCATATAGAATAGATTGGCATATCTTTTTAATTAGATATCGTCAATGCCTCATAATCATATCTAAAACTTTGATTTAATTTTAATGACCAACACTGAATGACTTCAATTAATTCGCTGTTAGCCTTGAAATTTACATAGAAATTTATTCAACGATG
Organism: Chrysopa pallens; assembly: GCA_020423425.1. Classification (NCBI taxonomy): domain Eukaryota; kingdom Metazoa; phylum Arthropoda; class Insecta; order Neuroptera; family Chrysopidae; genus Chrysopa; species Chrysopa pallens. The sequence continues at coordinate 44,229,179 of CM035594.1, forward strand.
AATTTTAATTGATTGCCATTTGATCTAGAACAAAATTGTGCTGACGAGCGTGAATTTGAACAAAGTCATAAATTATAGTTTCATATAAGTATTATAAGGGATTTGTTGATAATGCTTAATTTTTCTTATATCTTATATCTTCAAATTGTCTTGGCTTATGATAACTATACTAGCTAACCACGAAAATTTGGTTTAATATCAGTCTAGTGTGGCTATACTTGATGTCATTAGATGGTAGGATGAAAAAGCTTACAACACAATTTATTGATGTCATATCATTCAACTTGTCAAGACAAATATTTTTCGGTAATTTCCAATTAATTACCTTTTAATTTAACTGAAAACCATGTGATGCTTAACAACTTGGAGAAATCAACATGTTTCACAATCGATATCGTTTACACAAGCCAAACAGTAGTTTGATGCTTATTGTCATTAAATTTAAGAATTATGAATAATTTCCGAAATCTAAATACCATACAAAAATTCGAAAATTGAAATAACATATTAACAATAGGTTGATTCCGATCAGGCGACTGTTTTTGAACATCCATATTTTGCTAATTCTCTAAATAATTGTAAAAAATAATTTCTGTACGTGTAGCGGCGTTTCAATTTATGGAAATATTTAGTCAAAATTCTTTTATCTTTAATCCATAAATTGGAAAAACGTGATTCGAAAGGTAGGTTTACACACTCATACAATTTGCAAAAATGGACTTTTAAAAAATAAATATTTTGCTTTTATCTTTTATGGTTTAAAAATTTGATCATGGATCTATTGGATCTAATGGACCGATTTTGCTCATTCAGGACCTTGATCTTAATTTTTAGGCCCAGAATACACTATCAAAATTCCAACTCGCTATTTCTTTTCGTTTTTGTTTTATCTTGATGACAGGTGGACCGACATGCGCCAATCAATTCAGTGATTCTATGTGAAACACCCATATCAAGATTATGTTGGTGGCTTCAGTATTTTCTAGCGTTACAAACTTTAGACTAAAATATTCTGAAATATTATATATATGAGGTATATTAAGTTGAAGAAATGGAAAAATCTTTGAAAGACAGATTCGATATAATAATTGTATCATCTAAACATCTAAATAAAATCATCTAAATACGGATACAATTTACTTATCAAAAAATTAATAATAAATTATTTGTTATGTCGGAAATACTGGAGTTTGTTTTCTTTATTTTGAAACTGAGGGTCGTCTCTACAAAAATAATAAATTACTAAAAATAACAATTTTTATTTATAATAAAAGAACCTTGTTTATTGTGTGTATTAAATAAATATATTCAATATGCGATACTGCCTTTATTTTAAATTTAAACATTTTGTTTAGTTGCTGCAATTTATTATATTATTCATATATTTGAGTTCAAATTAAAAAAAAAAAGACTGATAATAATCCGAGATGAATAATATCTTTATAAACCAGATCAAAAAAATTCTTAAATAAATTAAGAAATAAATTAAGTATTGTATTAATTAACTATTGTAAAATTTATTTTCTAGAACATTATGAGTTTAGTGAAATTCATCGGTCTTGAACCCCCTACCACACGTCTTTTACAGCAATAAATATTATATCCAGTTCATTAATAATTAAAAATTTTTATGACATTTTTATACTCGACATTATGTATGTCAGAGTATATTAATTTCAGTCTAAAGTTTGTAACGCTTCCTAATATTGACCGCACAAACAAAACTTTGGTGTACGTGTTCCCAGAAACACCTAATTAGTCCATTTGTGACTATCCGTCTGTCCGTCATCACGATAACTCAAAGAGATAGGGTCGATATCGGGTCGAACAGATCCCTGACACAACTATAAAAGATAGAACAATAGAAGAAAAGTTCAAATACAAAAATGTTTAGTTTTTTGAAACAAACAACACAAGATGTTTGTTATTATGCTATTGCTTCACCATAAAACTGAAAATAATTAAATATATTCAGATTTTCCGGGTTCAATCAATATCTGTCTATCAGGAAGCTAATAACTAGACAATTGACCGACAAAAATGAAATTTTAGATTATTTATTATATTTTGTTGTGTTTCTAATATATATTTTTTTAAATTAATATGTGCGACTATCAGTTTATGCAATCCTATAATAAAGTTGTATTCTATTTAATTATTTAATTTTTTAATATCGTTAAATTCATTTTGTTGAGAAAGAAGAATAAATTATAAAAATTTTTCACAAAAAAAAAAAAAAATAAATAAAATTTTCAGCTCATTATCTCTTTTTGTTTTTGAGTTTTCGTGATTACAGACGGATGGACGGACAGCCGGAAATAGACTAATTAGGTGATTCTATGAACATCTATATCAAAATTTTGTTTGTGCGGTCAATATTTCCTAGCGTTACAAACTTTTGACTAAAATAATTATACTCTGGCATTTTATATATGTCGAGTATAAAAATAGGGAAAATTATCGTAAATTTTTTATGCGATTCTAATTTGAATATGGTGTACTTCTTTTAATTAATTTAAATAATTTTTCCCAATTAAATTTATATGCTTTCCATTTTGCTATTATCTAACGATTATTTGAAAATATTATAACAAAATTGTTAGTTTGAAAAAAATAATTATAAGTATAGACACAATTATCGAAATCCAATTATTTAAAATAATCAAATATTAATATCATTTACGTATTTTCGGAAAAGTTATATGTATTAATGCGAGACATTTGGCTCTAAATATGCAATACCCCTGAAAATCAGATACGAATTTCCACCTTATTTTATTATACATATAATTCATATTATGCTTAATTTTACGTCTTATGGACTAAACTGTACATTTATAAACATCAATGTTTTTTTTTAAATGCCCTTTTGACATTTATTTATAAAAATCAAAACAAATCATTGTGCTTGATAAACAACCATTATTAATTAATCTATTAAACCGGCTGCAAAAAAGGAGGAGGTTCTGACTTCGACAGTATTTCATTTATTTTTTTAAAAAATGTCACCTCAGAACTTTTGACTGGGTGAACCGATTTGGATGTTTCTTTTTTATTTAAAAGTTGGAGCTTCAATTTGACTCAGATCTGATGTCCTTAAGGATAGAGAAGGTGGGAAAACAATTTTTATTGATATGTGTGTTCGTGGATAACTTCGTCGTTTATGAACTAATTTTGTTGATTCTTTTTTTTTGTAAAGGAGATATCCGAAGGGAGGTACCATGATAAGGAATGATGTCCCTAAGGGGAGAGAAGAAGAAAACATAATTTTTATTGATTAAATTTCATCTAAATGAAAAATTTATAAATAAAAAGTAAATAATAATTTAAAATTTTACTTTGTGCCCAATTATTTTTCGAAGTTTATGTCAATCTTATGCTTAGCTAAAAAATTGTTAATTGGCGTCGGATGAGAAAGGTAATTGGGCACAAAGAAAAATTTTAAATTATTATTTACATTTCTTTTACATTTTCTTTGAAGGCAGTTCTTTTATGTTTAAAAATTTTTATTTATTTAAAAACTATGAATATTTGTTTAATATTATTTCATCACAAGATTCATTTTGCATTGTTCAAATCTTCAAATGCATCAATGTTTACGTTTTGTATTTTCCACGGTTTACTGAAATGCAATTAAAATTGATCCGATTTTATTAAAAATAGAATCTTCCTTCCATTGTAAATTTTCTTCATTTTTCTTTATTGAAATTAGTATTATATTTTGTTTTTTATAATCTCTCTGAGACCTGAATAATAAGTTTTCTAAAAGGTTCCTAATAATTATAGGTTTTAGAATAATTATAGAATTTTTGTCTCTCGTTTTTCTGCGGATTGCGTTAAAGTTATACGTAGAGGCGGATTTAATTAATATCCAATCCTATGGCGCCTTTCTTGTTTTATCAAAGTGATTTTAAAAATATAAAATTTAAAATAATAGTTTTTCAAAATCAAATTATTTAGACAAATTTTGTATCTTATCGTAGTAGTTTTCATATCACAGTAATCTCTCGCATTACATTATACTCAATTTCTTACACCAACTAACCATCTATAGAACTTAAAGACGGTCCCAATAAAATCAGTTTTTTACAAAATTAAAATACACATATTTAAAAGTGTCCTCTAAACGTACTAATTTTTTTTCATACCTTGCGCCACTAATTTTTGTAAAATTGCCAGTTAAAACATTGCAACACGTGGTTTCTAATCTGCTCGATTTTGAAGTGAAATTTTATTAGATATCAAAAGGTTTATATTTAATTGAAGGTATAACAATTCTAAATTAATTATGACACGGTATTTGGTAACAATTTTTACCAATCTTTTCTACTTATTTTTAATAAATTAATATATTTTTAATTAATAACTTCTTATATTCACAACAAAACAAAAAAATTTTATTTCTTTTTGGTATTTTTGTTTTCTAAAATTTTAAGATTTCTTAATTTTGACATCCCTAAAATAGTGTGTCACGGGCCTAATCGGGAATCCAGCTGTAACAAAATTTAAAAATAATAATTTGTGCTACAATAATTCAAAACTAGAAGTTTCCGAGTCTTTTTCAATAACATTTAGTGGTTCAAAAATCACTAAATAGTTAGACGATTAGATGGTTTTTGTTCTAATATTTTTTAATAGCGGAAGTCATCAGTTTTAACTTTTAATTTATTGTTTCGATATCAATAAACAAATAATCTATTAATTAGATACATGCATATAATTTCTTTTCCCAAAATTATAAAAGAATACTAATAATTTTAAAATAGCTTTTACGTATGCTTCCATATGAAAAACAAAACTCAAGTTAAGACAAACTACAAAAGTTTTGGTAGTTCATATCAAAGTTATTTTTTAGGATTTTGAAAAATTCATTGGCCATTATTTTAATATTCTATTCCGATTCCAGATTAAATCGTATGAACAAAATATCATGAGATGCTTAAGACAATTATAGTACAAAAAAAAAAAAAAAAAAATTAATAATAATAATAAATTTTTATTTATATTTAAAATTATTTTTATTTAAAACACTAATTTAATGGAAAAATCCATGTTTACAATAATAATAAGTTTATGACGTTCAAAATGTTTTGATATTCTGATTTATTGAAATAAAATAATAATAATATAAGATTATTTTTGTATATAACAATTTTAAATAACATGTCTTATATATATAGACATAAAGCTCGAACAATATTTTTGGAATTGTTTGAAACAAGCCACAAACGAGGTTTGTTGGCTTATCGTCCCGGTAGTCGATTGACAGTCAGTCTAAACGATATTGAGAGTGCTGGGATATTGTAACAAATTTGAATTGTCACATCAGTTAAAAGTTTTTTTGGTATTTTAATCAAAAATTTATATAATAAAATTAAAATCTTTTTCCTGGCAAAAACTGGATGATAGAGTGTGCTTTTATAATATGTTGGTCTGAAACTTTGAAGATTGCACTTTTCGGAATTGACATATTTATTGTCTACGTCCAATTAATTGTCATTTTTTATGTTGTTTTGACAATGGCTGTGTATTTTGGGTATAATAGTTTTAAAATGGTCTTGAAGGAATTCTTTTAATCATGAAAAGATATAAAGGAATGCTCTCGTAGTTCGCTCCATCACTAGTTAATTTCGAAAAATTTTTAAGATTTTTAATAAAAAATTTAAAACAAATTGGTCACAATTTTCTGTCCCGTTCAAAATTAATAGAGGAATTTTTCTATAGTTTTTCAAATAGTGCTTCACCAGGAGTTCATATAAGAAAATTGGACAATCATTAATAATTCATTGAAAATTATATGCGACATTCCAAAACGTAAGCCGAATGATATGAAAAAATTGAAATGGGTTTAATGAGCATTTTAAAAAGTTATAGCAGTTTTTACTGAAAAATTTGACAATTTATTTCAAGTAACTACTTCTATATCTTTTGAACGAGACATAAAACTGTTACTATTTTTTTGGGTCACCTGGGAACATCATGCATGAAATTTTCATTGAAAAATCTTTTTTCAGTTTTTTGTATTTTGGTTATGTCTAAATCATCCTTGTGTTATAAAAAGTCTCAAGTTATGAAAACGTAATTTTGATATGTTTAAATTTTGAGATAATATCCTTTCGAATTTACTATTCGCATCGTGTATAGTATGTGGAAAGCAGTTCTTAACCGGTTTATGCGCCTCGAATATGTAAAATTTATAATAAAACATACGCACTATAGAAAATTAACTAGTTGTTCAATTATTTGCATATTAATTATATAGCAAATATCAAACAAAAATTAAGGAATACTTACAAAAAATGGCATTTAATTGTAGTTTTTGGATTGAAAAATGTAAGAAAAGTTTTCAATTGCAAATATAAATAATTATTTATTGAAATTTGTTAATAAATATTAAGAAATTTCCTATGTTAAATCATATACCATTAACAGACTTATATATCATTTGTTTGATAAACTAGTATTTCGTAACCATAGCAACGAATGAAAACAATTCGATACATGGTACCCATAGTAATTTATTTATTTTCTAATGTACTATAACTATTTTAATGTAACGGGCAAATTAAAACGACAGCAATAATTAATAATAATAATAAAATATTTATGAAAAATATAAGTCACTTTTCAACTTTACAACTACTAAAGTCATATAGTGACTACAGTGGGTATATAAACAATGCAGTGATATTGGACTACTTTAGGTCTGTACCAATAAAAAAATGTAACTTTCCACAAATCATTACAAAAGCTGTACGCTAGCTTTAAATCCAATATTTTTGAACAATGGTTTTAATGAACTGAAAAAGCAAAATAAATAATAATTTAAAAGAAATAATCTTCTGTTATGACTTCACCCCTTTTTATTGCACTTTGTGTTTTACGTATAGTACGGAATCCGGATGGACTTGAGTGTGCAAAAATAGAGCACCGCATTCTATTAACGGAATTGTGTTTTAAGAATAGCTTAAATCGTAAGAATCCGGAGATTGTCAGATTAATTTTTGGTCAAATCTTCGTTTTCGCGCTATTTATCGAAGATTTTTCGAAATCATCAAATTTTTCAAAAAAAATTCTAACGTTTTTTTTTGAAAAACTACTTTGTTTTCGTGATATGTACGATTTAAGCTCGAAAAATAGTAGCCAAAATATTCAAATTTTATAACGGAGAGAAAAAATTTGCGAGATAACCAGTATATATTGCATAAAATTAAAACTATTTACGAATTCTTTCAAAAATAAAATTTAATAAATTTTCAGTATGATCCCAAATCGCTTATAATACGAAAACGAGCATTTTTCGAAAAAACTATCGCAGTTTAAAAATGTTTATTTTTACCCAATTTATATGAAATATTCCTTAAAATAGTTCCAAAACTTATAGTCCAGCTAACAAACGAGGATCCCAAAAGAATTGGGCCAAGCACATCCAGATCCTTAAATATTAAATCTAGTCTTGACACAAATCCTATTGACAGATTGTGGTACTCTATTTATGCACACCCAATGCCCTTCAGGTTCTACTCTGGTTTAATTATGCGTTAAACGTGTTAAAACTGAAATTCTTGAATGAAACGTGTCTCCTACATATGTTTTTTAGTTATCATATTAGTTGCATGTTTAATCAAACTGATCATTCAAGGTTCTAAACAATTCTTTAAGTAATTGCTTATTATTTATAATTGATGTGAAAATTGAGAAAATAACTTCTAAAGGGCAAGGACAGGAAGATTTATTTCAACCAACAATTATTATTTAGTTATTTATTCGATAATATCAAGTTACAGAAATAATTAAGATAATTAGGGTTGTCAGATGAAGATTTCGAAAAGTCGGGAGAAAATAAATCAGAAGAAAGGTGCTCGAATAAATCAGAAGGTAATTCAATAAAAAAATATATTGATATACTTTAAAAAAGAGTTTTTTGCTTTGGATAGCTAAAAACCAAAACAATCAGTTAACTGGTTAATTTATTTAACTTAAAATATTAATTAATTTAAATTATTAATTCATAGTTTTATATATTTTTTTCAATAAATCAATAGTAAAACAATAAAATTTATTTAACTTTTTTTGAGTTGTTTCTAGCAACGATTTTTACTCAGGTTTAGATATAATGTCAATGATTTTATTGCGAGGAAAAAATAAAATTTTGATTAAAGTATCAAGAAATCTGGAGCTTTTTTTAAAAATCCTAAAGATAATACCCTTTCATAACGAAATATACAATTTTGAAACACTATCTATTTGAAATTTTTGGAAGTAAAATTACACTTATACGTGTAATTTTACTTCCAAAATTACCTACCTCCATGAATCGATCTCCCCAATATACTTTTTTATTCGCCCCATTTAATTTTATTCACCAAAAAATACATTTAGATCGGTAAAAAATTCTTTATTAATTTGAAAGACCCCCTTCTATTTAAATTTTTATGATCATTCATTTCAAATACTACTTTTTTTTGTGCGCCTAAGTTAAGAAGTAAGTGACCCATTATTTTGATTCATCTGACCCATATCATTGAATTGTTTATAAAAAATACACTACTAGACCTACTCTGATTTGTTATGAAAATCTCTCGTGGGGTTTACTTATCAATTGAGAGTTCATGGATGTTAAAGTTGTGCAATTATTTCCCAATATAATTTAATATTACATTATAATTTAAAAAAATTACATTATAAAATATTTTAGAAGCATAATAAAAATTTGATTCAAACTAAATTTGAAACTAGATAAAACTAACTAGACGTGATTGTGATGTTTTATTTGGCGCATTCAATTAAAATTAAAATACCTATCTAACATTTGTATGGAAAATTTTATCAGTTTCGTGAGAAATATATTTCTTAGTTTATATAAATTTCCTAGATAGAAAGATAGTTAATAAGAAAATTTAATTTCAAAAAAATTTTTTAATAACAAGTTTTTATTTCAAAATTTCATCTATACTAAACCTATACTAAAATAATAAAGAGGAAATGTTTATTTGTATGTAACGAATAAATTTAAAAACTACAGGACCGATTTGAAAATATCTTCATTTTCTTCGCCGGGAAGGTACGTTATCCCCGGATGATATAGGCTACATTTTAATCCTTATATTTCCGGTGGAGTGAAACCGCTTACATTCGCTTGTTTTTATTAAAATCAAAGTAATTCTACTACTTGAAGAGCTTAAAAATCTGTAACTTGCAAGAAATAAAATTTTTTTATTTTCCAAGTTCTCTTGTTTTATTTATGACACAAATTTAAAAGCCCTCCCATAAAATCATTTTTTTAAATTTATGACAAATTAAAGCTTGTGTAAGTATAGCTTAAAGGACATCCAACATATTGAGTTTACAGTGACGTTATTTTATTTTTGCAATATTCTTCTCGAGAATTTCATACATTTTGATTTAGAATAAAAGTTAATATTTTGAATGAAAATTGGACAAACTAAGATATATATTTTTCAGGAGCACACATCCTGAAGGATACAGATATGGCCCTGAAAAGTATTTTACTTCAATTATGTATATATACAACAAATGTTTACATTGTTGCATATATAAATGTAACATTGTATATAAATTAATTTAATTAAATTTCAAAATAAAATTATCATATTGATTAAATTTAATTAACTTTGTCACCTTTCCTAGTAAATATAAACCAATATCACTGAGAAATAAGCCAAATTCCAGATTTTTCTAGTTAATTGACGGATTTTGTTTGACCTTTTTAAATTCCATGTCTATCGAAATAGCAGACTGGTATTTTGAAAGTTATCTTTTCATGTTAAAATTCGATTACTTATTTTTAATTCGTTGTGAAATATTCTGATATTTACTAAACAACTTTAAAATTTAATTTTTTGTTGATATTTTTGTTCACCGCCCTTGAAATAGTGCCGTCTTGGACAAGATTCTAAACGGAAATTCGTTACTACAGTACATAAATTAAATTTCCAATATAGTAATAAGTAGATAATACCTATTGATATATATATTTTTTGTATTATGACACATTTATGACTTAGGTAAATAAACTGCTGTCCGTCAGTCTGATCGTTAGCGTTTGGCAAAGTATGGGCATTGAAGTAAAAAAGCCATTTACGATTCCAACTATTTTTTAAAAGCAGAAAAGTGAATTGCGAGCAACATATTAACTAATGAAGTGTTATGTTTTTTTAATCCTAATCATATTTTAAATGATTAATTTTAACAAAAATCTAATTTACAGTTTTTTTTTTAAAATTTTTCGAAACTTTTGCGATTGTATACGGAAACCTTAAAAAACCGACGAAAATTTCAAAATTTTTTGTTCGGTATTTATGAGTTTTCTAGAATAATTGAGGTCTAAAAAATTCAAAAATAACATTTATTTTATGATCGATCGACTAGTTTTTGAGATATTGCATGAAATACATTCGATAATTCGGCCTCTGGAGCGGACTTCTATCGATATCTCAGAAAGTACGCATCCAATCATTAAATAGATGTTATTTTTGAAATCTGTGAGTCAAAATTACCCTAGAACATACATTTTATCCAAATCGGGAGCAAAAAAAATTTTTCGTATTTCTCGATTTTTTCAAAGGGGTACCCCTTAAAAAATTGCCAAAATTTGAAAAAAAAAATTTCTAGCGGATTAAGAGAAAAACTATGTTCACAAGGTTAGTTTGACCCGTAGATTTCAAAAATAATATCTATTTAACGATTGTATGCGTAGTTTTTGAGATATCGCCAAAAATCCGACCCAGAGGCCGGTTTAGCGGATGTATTTCATGCAATATCTCAAAAACTAATCGACCGATCATAAAATAAATATTATTTTTGAAATTTTTAGATCATAATAATCTTAGAAAACTAATAAACAGCGAACAAAAATTCAAAAATTTTGAACTTTTCCACTGTTTTCTTAGGTTTAATATAGAATCACAAAAAACACCAGAAGTTAAAACAGTCATAAAAAGTATGTTTTTCGACAAAATTTACCATATAAGGCCTAATTAAAATTTAAGACACGAAATCTTACTAAATTTTCAGGAAGCTTAATGGGAAAAGTACATTTTTAGTGTACTTTAATTAAGGTTGGTAAGCGATAAAAAGTATTAAAACTAGCCCAAAACACTAAAATGAGTCTTAGAGTACACTGAACCGTAGAAATCTGATCATGACTACTTTGTAAATATTTTAAAAATACATAAAAATGTCCGGACAAGTTAATATCTTCATCCACTCTTGTCTTCAATTGATTTCACAAACGACATATCACTCTGACTTAATTACTCTTAGATAAAACACAGTCCTAATTCGTCACTGTAGCCACTGAATTATTTTATTTTATGGAAAGTTTATCCTTTTTTTTTGTCCTCAATGATATGAAGTTAAATAAATATTTACATGAAAATAATTGCATTACAAAAAACTATATATCAGTACTCTAAATGAAAATTTATTAAGAAGGTCAGTTTAAAAAATTTAAAAACATTTACTACTGTCTTATAAAGCATCTATCATTTATGATATTGAAATTGACCGGACGAATATTTTCAAAATAAAAATAACTAGATAATATATAATTTCGATTTATATACCGGCATAATGTATGTTTAGCCTTAATAAATTGTGCCCTATCTAGACATTTTATACGTTTTCCTTACTGGAGGAAAATCAATTCTCAATTTATAAATTGTAAATATTCAGTTTGTTTGTTTTCCGCTCGAATCAACGAACACTATAATAAATAAATTTCGATTTTTTTCTCCAATTTCCTAGATCAAATTATTTTGTATTTTATAAATACGCATTTCGACTACAAAGTAGTCGTCATCAGTATGAATTAGCTAGTTGTAATGATTCTCTGAGGAAATGTTACTCGTTGCTTTTTTTTTTGAACGGTTTGTGCAAACTGTCACCAAATTAGCAACGAGTAACATCTCCTCAGAGAATCATTACAACTAGCTAATTCAGATTGATTGTACTTTGTAGTCGAAATACGTATTTATAAAATACAAAATAATTTGATCTAGGAAATTGGGAAAAAAATGGAAATTTATTCGAAAAATCCTAGAGTTCTCATTAATAATTATAAAACTATAGTAATTGTTTAGAAATTAAGCTATACAGTTTTAATAATGCTGTTACAAAATCTGAAATATCAATATTTGGAAATATTTTCTTATAAATATTGTAAATAGAATTAATTGAATTTAAAATTAATGTTTATCAATTGAGTGAGTACCTGATGAAATTTGGAAACTATTGAAACGTTGTACAAAGATTATAAACTTCGGAAGAAAATTTGGCAGAATTTATTAGAATATTGTAAAATATTCCAGACAAATCGATTCATAATACTTCAGTTTACCTAAAATTTAAGCACGGCAACCTTTACCGAAGTTTACAACAAAGTATGTAGAGTCTAGTTACTTGTGTTTGTAATTTTGTATGTGGTTTATTAACGTCCATAGTACGTAGAAGGGGCTTCTTAATCGATTGATTCGCTACGAGTGTCTAAAATTTGCAATAAAACATTCACATTCCAGAAAATATAAGTATTTGTTCAATTGTTTGCATGTAAATTGTATAGCAAATGCCAAACAAAAATAACTGTAAATAAAAGACATTTAATTGAAGTTATTGGGTTGAAAATTGTTAAGAATGATTGAAGAAATTGCATTAGTAATTATTTTAATTGGAAATATAAATAATTATTTTTTTAAATTAGTTAATAAATGTTGAGAAATTTCCTATTTTAAATGATATATCATTCATAGAGTTATATATCATTTGATTAATAAACTAGTATTTCGTAACTAAAGAAACAAATGAAATAATCCGATGCACGTTACTACTTGTAAAGCACAGTTCTGAAGTTTTGAAAAAATTGTATTGAAAATGATATACTAAATTAAAATTAACTAAAATCGATTTCTTGGATATAATAATAAAAAATGGAAAATCGTAATAATATTATATTTATTTTTTATTTCATTTAAAAAAAAAAGTATAAATAACATTTAAAAATAATTAATATTCCTAATTTTGATTTTACAAATTAATTTACAATGATTTTAGAATAAAAATAATTTAAAGATTTTTTAAATTTAAATCTTATCAAAGCTTTTGGTGTAATCAATGAATGATTAATTACTTTTACATTGGTATTGGTGTTAAATACATAAAACAATGAAAATAATCAATTATTTTTGCTTATTTTTTTTAAAAATAAACACTGAGGATATTTTATTGGTCATTTCTGTCTGTTGGCCAGACTGTAACTTATGAACTTTGATAGTAAGACAGTTGAAATTTTCACAGATGACGTATTTCTGTTATCGCTATAACAAAAAATACTTTAAAACAAATATTTTAGGGGGTTATGTTCTGGATAATGGTACGGAACCCTTCGTGCGCTAGTACGACTTGGCCGGTTTTTCTCACACTAAATTGAAATAGCATTTGTAAATCACTTTTTTCATTATTTTATCACCTTCATATTTCAAAAATTATAAAATCTTTATTGTTATCAAGAAATTAAAAGAGAGCTAGAAAAAGTATTTTGAGGCATTTTTTCAAGATAGGGAAAGAAGAAAAAAAGATTTATTTTGCCAAGAGATATATTTGAAAAAATCAAAATTCCACTTTTACATATAAAACTTGTTGTAAAACTATATTTTCTGGCTATATTTTAAACAAATAACTTGTATTCAAAGTGGATTCATAAAAAAAAATTACTTTTGAACCATGTACCTTAACAATAATAAAAATAAATATAATTTAATTATTTCTAGGTTTGTTTTTTTGATAATAAATAAAAATAATTTATTGACATTTTTTTGCTTTATAAGACCAATAAAACAATTTTGTTACACCTTACAGTCTTTTTTTTTGTTTTGTTTAATTTGGGAATATGCATGATACTGGACTCTCTATAATTTTCTATATTTCATACAAAAATTGGAAAACTATGCTCAATATCATAATTTGAAAATTAAAATTCATTCAAAAACTAAGAATTGATAAACGATCAAATATTATTTTCCATCTCACACTTGAAAACAATACTTTATTGGATGTGTGTAAAATGACGTCATAATGCATATATTTCTCTCGTTGTTTAATTAGGAACATTGAATGTGAATCTTTCGTATTTTCTAAGATTTAAAAAAAAATAACTTTTGATCCATGTTGGCTGAGTAAAGACGTTTCAGTTAATGTATGATGCAAATTCCCAATTGATATAATTATTATTTTTGTCAATAAATTTTTGAAATACTATCCATTTCCATCTACAAAATAATATCTAAATGGTATATTAATTAATTATATATGTACAATTTTTTATTTAATATTTAAAAATATAGATTTTAATATAGTTTATGAATTATTCGAATGTTGAAAGTTCGTTTGAATAATAAAATTATATTTAAACCATAGTTTTCGTAGTATGACATAATAGATGATTGAACTCGTTACCCGAATTTCTATACGTCGTTTTAAGTAAAAATAAATTTTCGGATTGACAGTGTGCTGAAAATATCCAAATATATAAGTGAAAAGTTAACTCCAGTATACATACACACTTAAGTGCCTAAACGGTAAAATATTCCAACTTTAATAACGCATTTTCGATTATTATTTTTTGGTTCAATTTTTTAATAATCATAAAAAAAAAAATTAATTAGTTTACAAGCCCTACATGCGCTTGTGTACGAAATAATTCTCTGCGCATGTCAGTTTATTTAATGACAGCGATAGCCATTGTAAAGACAATGTTTATGTCAAATTTCATTCTGCAGCTGGCTTAGTCCAATTGTTTTTTTAATGAAACATGCGCAGTGAACAAGTTTTTGTACATGCGCTATATAAAAAAAAAACAGCGAATACAACCAATAACGGCTATTTCGAAAACAATTATATAAAATCTTTAAATGTTATAATATTATTTTAATAAAAATTTAAGCATTTTTTTTATTTATTAACTTCCAAATTTTTCGTCCGAAATACAGGAATATTCACTTTAGATGAAATCTTTTCCTGTAATATATATCAATAGAAATCTAAAAGAAGTTTTTAATATGATTTTCAACAATTTGGCCCCTAATTTCTTTATATTTGTAAGAAAATATAAATTTCCACACGTATTGGGAGAAAATATTTGTATTACATTAAATAATTATGATATAAAAATTTTGTACAATTTACAATGATTAAAATCTATATTTTGTAATTAAATTTTAAGCTTAACTTTTTGTAGCTTAATAATTTCTAAATTGGTATCACATTAATATGGAAAAATATATACAAAATGTTAATTTAATTTGGAAATAAGGATATGCATTCAATGGATTTAAATTGGGTAGGTTTCCTGATATTTAAGATAAAGAAGTGAGTCTCGATTACAATCGATGAAAAATATTACATAAAAGTATGAAAAAAACAGGGAAATTATCCTTTAAAACATTCATGTACAAATTCTATCTGAAACAATATCCTTATTCCATCCGCATAGTTATATTTAATTAACAATTTGTATATAAAATAGATTAAAATAAAATATTTTTATCTTAAACTACTAATATTTGATGTGATCGAACTGGTTGCCATTGACAATATTGACCATAATGCGTAAATTAGTACAAAGTGCAATAAACCTTTTAATGCGAAGTGTAAAAATTCAAATCTGAAAATAAAGAAAAAATTATAAATAATTATAACAGTAATCAAGAATTGGGTTAAATTTGTTATATTATTTTGAAAGAATTTGGTAATAATAAATTTTATTGTAGACTTTTAATTGCAAAAAAAAAATATTGTTACCTACAATTAGAACTTTCTTAACATGTGTTCTTTAAAAGGTAAAAACTGCATAATTAAATAATTTTGTACAAAAATTCAATTTACCTAAGTGTATAAATAAATGTATATACGTAATTAACATTAAAAATTTGATGTAAATTTTTCAAATGTTTAATTAAAGTAGTTAAAAAATCATGTTGATTGATTTGTATTACAAAATTGGATAATATTATTTAGGTTAATAATATAAATAATTGTGTATTTCTAACTTTCTTGTGGCTCCTAAAGTCTACTAAGTTAATAAAACGTGCATTTTTTTCTATAAAATGATTATATTATTAAAAAAATTTAGGAAAAAAGGGTTAATTAAGTCAGAAAGAGATAATGATACTTAATGGTAAGTGACGAATACTGTGTAATAAATAATTAAAAAACAGATATAAAAAATAAAATTTTTGATTTTCGTCTACGGATATTATTAAATATTGTATAAAAAATATAAAAAAACGTATCTTTTATATTTTATTATTCCTCTTTATATTTTTAATTGGCCAAAAGTAACCAGAGTCGCAATTTTTCGAAGTCATATCCAGAAAAAAGCATAACATAATATATTCTAGATTGAAAAAAATAATATTAAAAAAAAAAACACTTGCCTGTGATATTTACGTCTTGCTTGCTCAACATTTGATAATGGATCATTGAACAAATACACGCGCATACCTTTGACATAATTACGGAAATAATTTAACCAATCAATTTCAGCCATATTAAAGAAGAATACATTACGTCCATGATTATCAATTTTCTTCCATAAATTTTGTACATTATGATTTGAAAATTCCCATTCTTGTGTACAAAATGGTGATATAACATCGCTAAATTTTAATATTTTCTTATACATTGTCATCATTTGTGGTTTTTTACCCAATACAGTTAGCATAATATCCATAAAGATGCCGGGTACAAAATGTAACAGTATAAAATAAAATAAATTTAATAGTTTATTTTTTACTGTACGGAAACTTAACGCCCAATATACTTCAGTAAATGGATTGGTTTTGTAAAATAATAAATTTAATGAATGAAATTCGTACCATGTTAATGGTCTTTCAGGTGATGTTACATAGTTGTATATCGGTACATCTTCTTTACTTCTAAAATTACAAAAAAAATGAATAAAATAACTAACAGAATTAATTGTCTAAATACAATATATTGTAATTATATGTGTTTATTAGCAGAATTTGGGTTAGCGTAGTAGTGAATTCAAACATTTTTTTGAAAAATGTTTCAAGTAAAAGTTGTTTGTTTTTAAAAAAAAAACAATGGACAGACAGACAGGCGAAGTCACTAAAGTCACTTTTTCTACTCGTTACATGCGTCTTAGACCTAGACTCTCTAAACCGTTTGCCTTAATTTGGAGGTGCTATGGGGGTATGCCAATCTTTATAAACCACAATAAACATGATATTTCTTGCATAAAAAAAGAAAACGGGAGCTGAGAAGTTGACTTTCACAAAAAGCACTTACAATAGCGTACACAACAACTCTCTGAATCAATTTCTAGGGACAGTGAGAGTGCGCAAAGCGAAAAAGCACCTAAATGATATTACGACCGTAAACAGAGTAGAAAGAGGTAGGAAGATTGGCACCCTCAAAAACCACCTCATTGACATTAACTATATCTATAAACAAATTTCCAACCTTAGCTCTCAATTTGGAGGTACTGCACAGATGTGCAAAGCAATGAAATGATATCCCGTTCGTAAAAATAGGAGAAGAGGACTCGTAGATTGATATGCCCAAAATACACCTCCTTCACACTAGCTTAATCTATAAACAAATTTTCAACCTTATATCTAAGCTTAAACGGACTTTATAGAAGCAAAATTTCTTAGTGCCTTTAATATTTTTTACCTCTACAAATTTTAGGCTAAATTTATGAAGGTCAAGTATTTGTGAACAAAAAAAAAAAATATGCAAATTCAAGAGTAATTGGTTTTAATTCTAGCTAAGTAATAAGTGCTTAAACTTCATATCTATCCTAAGACGTTGTCGTAATAAATTTAAAAGTATAAACTTACCGGCTAGCTGGTGAATTATAGACATCCCAAGCCGAGCAAATTAAAGAATTCACGCACATATCAGCCGGTACAATATTGGCATGAATATTATTATCGCAATGTAGTGTACGTAAAATTCCTTTACATACACCAGCTACAACACCATTGGGTCCATATAAATTATTTATCCATGCAACTAAAGGTTCTTTATATGTAGAGACAACTGTGAAAAAAAAAGTGTTAATCAATACTAATATTATAAAGAGGAAGAAACATTTGTATGTAACGAATAAACTTAAAAACTACTGGACCGATTTGAAATATTATTTCACTGTTGAGAAGCGACATTATCCCCGTTGGCAAAAGCTACTTTTTAATCCCTGTATTCCCACGAGAACGGAAAATACGGGGGTGAAAGAGGAAAAATTTGTATTATTGTATTTAACGAATAAACTTAAAAACTACTGGACCGATTTGAATATTTCGCCATTAGGAAGCTTTACTATCCCCGGGTGATATAGGCATTAATTGACAGTATCAAAAACTAAAAAGGAATTGTATAATCTTAGATCGCTTATATCTACTATAAGTTTGAGTACTCACCAATTGCTGGACGAAATACACCAACACGTAATCCTTTACAATTATTAGCAATTTCAGCTTCGGCTAATGCTTTTGTGAATGTATATGTATTAGGCCATTGTCCTATAAGTCTGTATAAAATAACGTATTTTAGAGTTAAATAATTATTTCAATATTTTATTTTATTTTTTTTAATTTTTACCTAGGTGTAATTTCTTGTAATTCATCGTCATTTAATTTTAAAATCATATTTTCCAAGTCATCCACGTTGATTGGTGCGTTATAAAAACTTTCGTCAATTTGTCGTATATGACAGTTTGAGTATGCGGTTGATACGTGAATAACCGTCTGTTAATAAGAAAAGGAATTAAAAAAAAAAGTTATAAAATGTAATTAAATTTAAACAATTAAAGATAACAACTAACAGAGTTAATTGTTTAGATACTGGACATGTGATTTAATTTCATTAGACTATTTTTAATTAGCATTCATAAAATACTATAAATATCCAGTCTATACAGTCATATATGTAAATTAATAATAATGTGTATAGTTATTACCTATGTGTGCTTATTATTTCAGTTAAAATTGCGGAGAACTCAAGCATTTAATGAAAAAAATGTTTCAAACAATAGCTAACTAAAAAAATAAACATTTTTTGTATTTGAATTTTTCTGCGATCTTTTATAGTTTAAAAGTTGGGTCAAGCATCCGTTGGACCCAATAGACCGATTTTGCTAATTCACTTGAACTCATTTTTTATGTTCAGAATATGTACCAAAATTTCAGCTCGCTATCTCTTATTTTTGAGTTATCGTGATGACGGACGGACATGGACAGTAGAAAATGGACTAATTTGGTGTTTTTATAAATACCTATACCAAAATTTGGTTTGTGCGATCAATATTAGGTAGCGTTACAAACTTAAACCAAAAATTAATATACTCTAACATATTATATATGTTGACTATAAAAATTTTTTTTTTTGAATTCACTAGTGGACAATATACGCGTTAGGTAATTTCTTAAGGAAATACTTAAGGTTCACTGTGGAACGTTGGTTCACTATCGGACAATTTACCCTATATTAAATAATAATATCTACTGTAAACTTTTCAAAGATTACTTAATATCCGCTTGAAATAACAATTTAATTAAAATGATCAAAAGATTCTTTAATAAAAAAAGATTGAATTAAAAAAAAAAAAATGATCAAAATAATTGAAGATAATAAGTAGAAGTGGGAGATATAAAATGAAAGGTTATGATCATGATTATTATTATTGCATAAGATTTAGAGATAGAATACCTTTAAATTTGTCATTTGTTTACTCAGTTCAATGACTTCACGTGTTGCATGCACATTGATTGCCATTGCTAAACGTATATGCTCATCAAATCGGACAGTTGCAGCCACATGGAATACAATATTCACATCTTGTATTAAACGTTGTCGATCTCGAATCGATATTCCTAAACCAGTTATGGAACAATCGCCAGCAATTCCAACAACTTTATGACGAAATTTACTATTTTCTTGTTTTAAACGATCAAAAATCTGGAAAAAAAAAGGAAAAATTCTAAGTTTTTAAGTTTGTTGAAAGTAATGATGCGCGAGGTAATCTCTAAAACTAAATATATACATCTGAATTCCCAAATTGTTTCACCAATATTTAGACTTTATGTGGGTCACATGTGAGGATCTACCCTGATAATATTATGGTAATTTTTTTTTCCGATTTCTTAATTCTATTATATCTTTCTTCTAAAAAGAACAATAAACAGATCTAATGTATAAGTGCTTGGCTTGAATGGTAATCTACCCAGTCACCAATAGTTTGCTGAAATGTAAACAGTACCATTTTGTTTTAGTTTCAAAAATTTTAATTAAAGAAAATTTATTTTACTCAATTTTAAGGATTCCATATAAAGATTGTAAAATAGAAAGTTTATCATTTTTAAAAACTTATTATTTAGAAAATACTAGTGATGAACAAAACATGACCAAGATGAAGATTGGGGCAGCCTTGGTCTTGGTGTTGCATACTCAGTATTGGACTTGCTCAAATACTTCGAGTCTGGTCTTGGTCTTGCTTTTCTGATCGAATTCTTATTACTTATTTATTAATTTATAATGGATTATCATTATGAAGACTATTAAAGCTATAAAATTATAAATCATTCACAATTGATAACTAACTCTTTATTTCTTTTAATAAAGCTAATTAATAATTAACTTATTTTTATTTGAAATTTTTAGTTTAAAATTCAAAAAATTTGAAAATTTAAATAATAACTGCTTTTTCGCTATCAAAACGAACTTCGGTATCAAAATTGGAAATCGGAAATTTTTTTATGAAAATCGAAATGTGTTCAAAAATTAGAAATTGGAATAGCACGGTCAATTTTGAATAAATCATATCAAGTATACACTAAGATGTGTTTTTTTACTACCATCACCGTGTTATTGAAGGGCAAGAACTCTATTGACTTGAAAAATAAAAAAAAGGATAAATTAAAAGCAAGAATTGAAATTCGGTGACAAAATATTAAGTGTATAAAATGATAAAAAATAATAATACTTAAATTAACTTTATTACAAACCAGTTATTACAATCAATGCGGTCATATTCAAATCTAGCAATTAATTAAATGTTATGTTTTAGTAGGTAATCTTACGTGTTGCATTTACTAAATTATTTATGATGTTTATAGTTTTGGGGCAAATAACTTAATACATCTGTTGCGGATTTTGGTTGCTCATCAATATTTGCATAAATATTACGTTTATTTATTTATTGTATTTTAATAGAAATACTAGCAATCTTAAATGAATGAAACATCAAGCAATCTTTTACCGGCCAAGCAATTTTTTGCTAGTACAGGGTGATAAAGATAGGTAAAAACACTTATTTTTCTAATAGTTTCAGGCCAGAAAGAATAAACTTAAAAACTATTAAACGGAACGGGAACTACACGGGTGAAACTACCAAACGTTCGCTAGTATTGTAAAATAATAACATAAAACTAAAAAAAAAAAAATTATAAAATCCATAATTAAGTTGTAGAGGCTTATTAAAATAAAAATCGGCAAAAAAACAAATAAGATGCGCTACTCGCGAATGTACAGTAGTAACCTGACAGGCATTTGTTGGCAAGCTAAATGGTGTAATGTGAAGGTGTGTTACCTACTCGAACAGTACTAATTCTTGGTTTGTGGAGTTATAATACTGACCGCCATTACCCCAATTTCCCTTAATTTGTACAATTTGCACACCTTTTTTTTGGTATTGTGATCATCCTATATCATACAAATAATAACTTTCTTATTTATTATATAAGAAATGATAATTTATTCATATACGAAAAATTGATATTTTAGACAAACAATATCCGATCAATAGCAATTCTTAAACAATTATTGTTATTCAATTAGTATCACTTTTTAATTATTATTATAATAGAGAAATTTTTTTTTATTTCAAAATATTTATTGAATTTGTTTTTGGAATTAAGAATTATATCATTTCTAAAACGTAAAAAGTGAGTCAAAACGTTCACATTGGTAAACACAGAGTGTTATGTTTGTAAACACAACAATTTTTTTGTTTATTCAGTTAATAATTTAATAAGATTTAGTGTATCGTGAATTTTAATTAGTCCTTAAATAGTGAATTTTGTCGAATAACACACTTTTTGTTATTGTTTCAATTTGACGTGTTTTTTGTGATTGTTAGGAAATCTTAAAAAACCGTCGAAGTTCAAATTTTTTTTTGCTTCAGATAATTAAGATCTAAAAAATTTATTTTACAACCGCTCGACTAGTTTTTAAAATATTGCATGAAATATATCCGCTAAATCGGCATATGTATCAGATTTTTGGTCATATCTCAAAAACTGCGCATCCTTTCGTTAATAGATATAATTTCGAAATCTACGGGTCAAAATACTCTTTTAAACATAAATTTTTTCGAAATCGGACAAAAAATTTTTTTTTCGAATTTTCGTGATGTTTTTATGACGACGGAAAAATCGAGAAAATTGAAAATAATTATTTGATTCTGATTTGGATAAAATAAATATGCTAGGGTAGATTTGTATTTTTTGTGATATCGCTAGAAATGCGATTCAGTTGCCGATTTATCGAATGTATTTCATGCAATATCCCGAAAAATGTTCGACCGATCGTAAAATAAATATTTTTTTTTGAATGTTTTAGATCTGAATTATCCTAGAAAACAGGGAAAATTTTGATATTTTCGTTAATTTTTTAAGGTTTTGTTAATCGTAAAATTTTGGAAAATTTTTTAAAATCACAAATCAGTTTTTTTTATAAAATTCATCATTTAAAACATAATTAGTCTTCCAATAAAGGAGGTTTGCAATTCGCCCCGTGCAATATTCGTATGTGTTTGTCTATATGATCTTCTAAACAATTATAACACATGTCGTTTTTCTCAAAAACTAAGCATCGGATTGTGATTATTTCTTCTTTCTTCTAAGAGTCGAACACGAGACTATCAGATTGCCGATTGGAAGTGCAGATACTTTGCAAAATAGTTAGACGTGAAAAGACGAAAAATTTGAAAAAGTTTAAAAATGAAAATTATATTTTCTTGAGTTGAATGATTTTAAGACTTCATTAATGCGACTATTCCATATTATGAGAGATTACTTTAAAAAGTGAAAAAATCAACAAAATTACATATCATGTCGCTAAATTCAAATTCTCTATCTATAAAATGATATTCATAATTCAATGATAAAAAATATTATTATTTTTTGGAAAAATTTTTGGGTCAAAATGTGTATGAAATAAATGGGGGTCTCCTAACATATGACCTATATCAGTTATTTGAGGCCATATGTTGGTGATAAAATTTCCTATGTTGGTGTTCAAAAATTATTAATAGAAATCATAAAAAATTAATTTTAATGAGCAATTATTATATATTTTCCATTAATTAACTAATTTAATTTAAAAATCTATCTAACTACTTATCATAAAGTTTTATGTGCGAATCGGAAATGTTGATTTGATTAAAATAATTTTCATAATTAACATAATTCATCAATTAAAAAAATACACAACAATTGGTTAATTATATTTGATAATACAATAATTGTAATTTATTTGATTTGGTGGGTTTTAATTAATTTTTTATAGCTTTTCTAATAATATTTTTATTGTACGAAGATTCATCTTGTGGAAGTTTTTTTTTTTTTTATAATATAATAGCAAATTTTTTAGTGATTTTATAAGCGCTGCATCTTCTCACTTAAAAATGAAAATAAAGTGATGAAAAATAGCATTTTCAATATCAAAGGCAATATTTCAATATCATTGACCTTAAATTTTCAAAAAATAAAAACTCTAAAAAAAGAATTCTACCCATTTTTGACTGATCCATGGCCTAATCAGGAAAATTATTTAATCGGCAAATACGCGTAATTTTCACTAACCAATGTTTTCGGTGCCGGATTAAGTTTACTGGGGGGCTGTAGCAAATGGGATAAAAAACAAGGGATTATTTCTGTCAAGATATTTTCAGTTGTAAAGTCAGGTAATGTAGGTAACTACTTACCACATCATCAAACATTTCATCAACCCTTGTATGCATATCTTTTCCTTTTTTACTGCGTATCAACAGATAAATAGTTTGTATATCTGTGCATGAACGTAATAATTTTTCCACTAATAATTTGCCCAAAAATCCGGTACCACCAGTAATAAATATATTCGTATTACTGTAGAATTTTTGTACACATGATGAAATTTGTGTATTTGTGGCCGATGTTGTTTTCTCAATTAATTCGGACGGTGGTAATGTGGCTTCCAATGGTTCAATTGGTAGCATATTCTCCATTCTGGTCAATTTTATTGTAGTTTTCCTGTAACAAATAATTTTTATAAGTTAGTTATTAAATTGTGAATGAAAACACTGAAAAAGCATATTATGGTTAAGAGGAATTGGCATAAAAATGACACCTCAATAATGACGACAATAACTAATATAATATACATTTGTTTTCAAAATAACAAATGTTTGTTTGGTTCGAGAAATTATGGTATTCCCGTCAAAAAACAATTTTACATAAAACTCATGAAATAATAGTTTAACAGAAGTAATTAATATTTGAGAAAAAAGTTTGGCCCATGGGAGGATCGAACTCACGACCTTCGCGTTATTAGCACGACGCTCTAACCAACTGAGCTAATGGGCCACTTGTTTCGACACAGATTTGATTTCAAAATTATACATTTATACATTTATTTTTAGAATTGTAACTAATTAAAATTTTTTAAAAACTATAAATTGAATTACTTATTTTAGTTCATTAACAAGTGTTTCTTATTATTTTAATTATTTAGTCAAACATTTGCGTAATGAAATTATAGGATAAATCAATATCGAAGGCGATATTAAAACAAACAAAAAAATAAGTGAAATTGTATGCTAGATAATACCGTTGCATAATTTTCAAATGTTCTATTTAAATTAAATTTGATTTCCTTTTTTTTCTTTTTTTAAATCTTCGAAATTAAAACTGATTGGTTTAGTTATAATGAATAAAAGCAATTGGCATCAGTAAACAATGGTGCCAATTAATGGTTTATCTATATTCAAAATGGCAAAAAAATTTCAAAAAAGTCAGGTCTCGAAAAATTGTGGTTGGAGAAATGTATATAAACGGTCTTTACTATGTATCTAAAGAGTATTAAACGATTTTAAGTTCTTCGACTTCACGTTTGATAGCGTTAAAACCACATAATATATATTATTATACAATACTTATAAATTTAATACAAAAAATTACTGCCAAACAGGGACGGATCTACACTTTCTGTCGCCACGGGAAAGAGTGGCATCCAGCATCCCTCCCCCGCATAAAAAACACCCCTTACCACCTATTGGTTGGAGCCAATGGCAGTCTGATCTGAAAGCCCCCTAGACACGTCACTGCTGTCAAAGTACCAAATTCAAGGTTTTAAAATACTATAATCAAATATCTTTCTAATTTTTTAAATAAGGACCAAAATTGATTTTGAAGAACCCATAACATCGAGAACAACAAATATGATTTATGAGTTGATCAAATTTGCTCACTTCCTCAAATACATTAAATCAATTACCCTATTTTTTATATCAAACACAATACATTTAATTTTAATAAATTGATTTATTATTTGAATTAAGATTTTTTTTTTTTTAAGGTAGTACGAGCGCCAGGCGGTGTGGGGATAGGTATCGACTCTAGCGCGGTAAGGGGAACGCAGTAACCATATGATTTTTTTCAATATATAGATATACATTTAACATTGGCTAGTGGCGGCATTTATTTTTCTTTTAATTAATACACTTTAATTAGTCGGGCAAGTGTAAATGTTTTTGAATTAAATTGATCACTAATATATTTACTTTCATCCATAAGTTTTTTAAAAATATTCACCGACAGATTTACGAGAAAAATACGGAAATGTATCAATGTTTGAAGGTTACCCCATAAGACCAATGTTAAATTGCTCAACTTTAAAGTTAATTATTTATTTAAATGATCGGGCAATCTCCTTCAAATTTTTGGAATTTGTTTAGACATATTTAAACTTTGTATTAAAAAAAAATCAAGCCTTTTATCAAAAGTTGCCTTGGTGCTCGTACTTCCTTAATTAAAAAGTTTTTTCAAAATGAATATTGAACTTCCTGATAGATATATATAATATTCTATCTGAAAACCAACTCTGAACAATAAGCCGAATATTATATTAAAGATTTTAATTAAGTTTCAGAACGGCAAAGGACTTTTTTTTAAATTTTTTATATTGGCTTAATAAGAAACTTGCCTGGCTCTAAAATTTTGGTGGCGTATTCTAGAGCTACAAAGCGAGATCAATTAGGTCCCTTGGATCCATGACCTAACTTTTAAACCGTAAAAGATAGAAAAAACATTAAAAGATAACAGAAAGAGTTAATTTTTGTAGAAACTTGTTTTTGAAAATGCTTAGATTTGCCAAAATTTCAGCGCAAATTTCTATTATAAAAGATAGAAGGAAAGTTGAAATACAAAAAATGTATATTTTTTTAAATAAAGAACTTTTTTCGTAAAATGTATGAGTTCTCCACAATTTTAACTCAAATTTGGCTAATAAACACGTATATAGGCATTAACAATACCTATTATAATTATACATGTATACATATATAACTGTATAGACTGGATATTTATAGTATTATATGAATACTAATTAAAAATAATTCAAACAATGAAATTCAATCATATGTCGAGTACCTAAACAATGAAGTCTGTTAGTTGTTATCATCATTTGTTTCAAATTAAACACACATTTCAGCAATTCCAGTAAAATATTTCTCTTTTCTTTGCAACTTTTCCGCTATTCTGGTTAGATTTTATTCAGAAATAATAATTCATAAATAATTTTCATAAATCTAGACCATTCATTCTATTACTTAAAACTCAATGAAATGTTTACAATCATAGCTATAATTTATCAGAAAGTTATTATTTTAAAGGTAATATTCACTATTTATTTGAATATTAAATTGCTACCTTGACATTAAAAAAACATTTTGAATAATATACATAAAAAAAAAAACATAATATTGTGAAGATTATTTCCTCTTGCAAGAAGTATAAAGTGTATATTTATCTAGGGTAATGACCTAATTATTACAAAACGGTTATAACAAATTCTGTGTATTGCATTTAGTCAGTCAGTCAGTCAATATTCATATCATAATGATTCACGGGCTGGTTACGTTTTTTAATATTAATTTACACAAAAATAACGGATCATAATACTATATTATGTTTGTGCATATGTATAGAGTTGTTTAACATTGCTACAAAACAATTTTTTAAAAGTTGCAATTGTGTATTCTAAATGTTCTGAGATGTGTAAAAAGTAGGGATGTTTTGCATATATATGCGGATATCCAAGCATATATATCCAAGAGAAAAAATATCTGTATCCGAATCTGTTGCTTTTTTGTCAGATCTTAAACGGAATTTTTGCATTATTAAGTTTCATTACGTATAAAGGTAGCAATAAAATACTGTAATGTGTTTGAACAGGTTATGCATCACTTGTTTGCAGAACATCGGCAATCTGACGTATTGGATTATTAAGTACTCCTTTTAAAATGTTTTGGGCTATAAAATTCGGCAGCAGTCCTGCATAATTCAACAAACTCAAAAATTGGATACTGCCTTACAAAAATTGTGTCTTATTACCACGGTTCGCTGTAATATCTATAATATTTTAGATCAAATTTCTAATACTATTTAAAAATACGAAAAAAAGATAATTTTTAGTAGGTTTTTGTTATATAGCAAGTAAATGACGAATCGTGGTAATGTTGATCGTGATAAATGTCAAGACTTGGCATTCCAACAGGTATCGTTTAAGACCTTAATTGGCTCTGTTATATTGCATATACTTGAAATACATTTTTTATTTTATTTTTTTATTTTAAGCTTTTTTGTGAAGATTATGGGCAATATCAATATACCTTATTCAATACATATATATGTATGTCATATACTCTCTAAAATTATTAAAGAAAAAGCGGATAATAAGGGCTTTATCAATCACATGTACATAGAATAACATCGATAAATATAAGAAATTAACAAGTGTTCATTAAATCAGCATCTTCAATTCCCTGCTACACGCATGTGTTCAGTTTTTATAATGCCTTTAATGAAGACGAATTATTCTTTTCCTGTTCAAACTACTTGAACATCTTCAGTTTTTTTGTGTCATCCCATTAAATACAATATGTTAAAACAAATGAACAAAAATTTGATTGAAAGATATATGTGATAATTTGTGAGAATATCTATCCTTCTGTTTTACTGACCTTATCATTCTGATTGAATTTTGAGATTGTATGATAATGTTGAACGACTTGAGTATGAAGACAATGAAATAGATAGTTAATACATTGCCTAATTAATTAAAAAAAAACCTAGTGTAAAGTATTCGGGAAGATTTCATTCATTTTCCGTCAGTAATTGTGTGATTTAACACACGAGAAATCATAATTCAAACATACAAATTTTTGTGAAATACCACGAAACATCAAAACAAGAAAATATAACGCTATTCGCTGTTTTCTCTTTCAGACCATCGCAGAATCGATACCATTAAATTTTGGAAATTTGGGTTCCATAAATCAATGATCCCATTTTTAAGATATAAAAGAGCAGTTCAAATAAAAGAAATATTTGTATTTTAGAAACAGACAACTTTTGGTTGAAACCTTTTTTATGGTGACTTTTAAGATTTGAATACAATTTTTTTCATATTATATTCAAGCTCTGAAAATTTTCACAAATCATATTTATTTTGCCAGATTTACTCCACGTTAAATAGAAAATCAACAGTTTAAATCACAAGTAACCCAAAAAATAGTATCTTTAGAAAAACTTTATTTAATATTTTAGCCTATTAATTTATCATTCAGTTACTGGACTATGTGTAAATCAATTATAGTTTGATCAAAATAAATAAAATAAAATAAAATAATTAATTTAACTGAATCATTAAGTAGGTTAACTTTTTTTTAATAAAATAAAACTGACATTAAACAAATAAAATTAATGCATAAAATCATTAAGTAATTTTTCTGTTCTTTGATTAATAGTTGAAAGAAAAGTCATTTATTTACTTTCTATTATTTTTGTGTACAATTGCAATTCTATAAGAAACTTAGTATACAATAAGCAGAAATTTATTGAAAATTTTTATAAGTTTTATTTTTTGTGTAAATGATTAACTATGATTCAAATTTACCTCTATATAACAAAATATGCCTGTCCACTATAATTTAGAATACATTTTCAATCTCTGATACACAAGTATTAAAGGTTAATTGACTACCACAAATAAAAATAGATGAAATTTGCAAAATAGCAAATCATTTCTTTCTTCTATATAAAAATTTAAATTTATGGTTTGGTGCGTCTATATTTTTAATTTGCATAAGTATTTTTGAGTTATTTGTTGCGCGACAATTGAAAGTTTTTACACAAAGAAGTGCGCTTCTAACAGCCGTGGATAATCACTCGTAAAACCAAACACAATATATGCATATATAGAGGTTATTTGAGTATTTTACACCATATTTTTATTAATTTATTATTTATATTCTCTGATTTCACTTATTTGTGTTAGCGTTCTACTTTATATTGTAGAGCCAATCACATAATACATAATAATATCATATGAGTACAACTTACTTACCAATGTTACACATCAGTTTTTTTGTTATTGTTGAAATTTTGCTATACTTTTAATTTTGTAGTTCAAGGACAATTTTCACGTTTAATTTTCGCTCGTTAAGGATGGCTCAAGTGGTGCAAAAATAAGACATTTTTTTAACTTTTAATTTTTCGAAAATTTTCGATTTTATTGTTAAAATTATGTTTAGCCAATGAAAAGTTTACGGGGTAATACTAAACCAGCATCTCCCTCCCCCCACTGACCTTACGTAATTACCGATCTCAACCGATCACCAAACTTAAGCAACAACAGACACAGTTAGAACATGGATGGGAGCCCATCTGGGAATGTTGTTTACTGTTGTTGTATAGATTGAATATATACTCACTGAAGTCACTATATAACTTTAGTAGTTGAAAAGTTAAAAAGTGAGTTCAAAAATAAAAAAAAGTTTACTGGGTAACACCAATGGCATAAAAACTTTTACAAAAATTAATTTTTTTTTTCTAGAAAAACGTGCTTATTCTGTATCATTTTTATTCTACCTTTAGGGTAAAAAAAGACATACATGATTAAAAATGGGACTTCTTGTTTTCAGGTTCATAATTAAACTTTTTTAAGCTTGGATAGCACTAAGATTGTTTGGTTAAATTATAAGACACCAATCAATGATTTATTTTATTGAATCATATCTGAGACATGAATTAATTCGAAATATATTAAAATTTATGAACTGTTAACTATTTCGAAAAATTGAATTAACATAAATAATTACGGTATTAAAACTATGCTTATATATTTCGATAAGACATAGTGAGATATAGCAAATATAACTAGATTACATTCTGAGGAAGATAATTCGTTTATCATTTGCAGCTCATGCATTGCGTAATTTTATATTAATTTATTTTCAATAATCTTCTTGTTGACAAAATTGAAATTGAATTGGGTCTTGTCAATTTGTTTGTCATATTTGTTGAGAACATTTTTGTTGATAGTGTCAATTTTTTCTTCAACGAAATAATTAATTAAATGTTAAAATTTATTGTGTCTCCTATACCAACCCACAGGTGCCAGAAAGCTCTTGTTCATAATAATAACATAAAAATATATTATTTATGTTTTTGCATAATTTTTTATCGGATTAATTTAATTATATCGATCTGTATTACTAAAATAATAAATAAATATTTTATAACCCTAACTGGTTGTTTTGCATAAAATAGAAATACGCGTATTTTGTAAGGCTAAAGTCTTCAATAGTTTTTATTAAAAATTTTTCTATTTACTTAACAATTGTAATCTCCATGAACTAGTTTAAAAGACGATGTATTATAAATAAAGTTTAGGCTAGATATTATAATTTTCTTTTTTAATTGTCTTGTATTATTATTAATTATGATGTTAATAAAGACTAATTAATTAAAAAATTCAGCCAACATAATCTAATGAAAATTTTCAAAAATATATATAAAAATCCTACGTCACATCTTTTACTTTTAATAGAAAAATTTAAATATGTTTTTAAAATAAATTCATGGATAAACAGAAAATAAATTTAAAAAAATTGGGTTTTCTAGGACCACTTTAAAAACACATCTACCATTTTCAAATATACATAATATAAAAAAATTACGTCATAATTGTACGCATATAAAGAAAAAGAATAATATTTAATCAATAAATCAAAATCATTTTAATATATTTTTTCCTGTCACTTCAGTCATAAAAATGATTTATCAAATATTTTGGGTTGGCCGAATATTATTTATCCTCATGGATATAAAAAAGTTGTCCAAATAAATGATAATATATCTATTTTTCTTCACTTTTTTCCGGGTATTATTTTGTCCATTACACGTGCACAATATTAATGTACCTGTGTAATTAAATAAATTAAACAACAAATGTATATTATGGACAGATTAATTATAATAATTTATCAATTTAAATATTTTTATTCATAATAATTTATTTAATAAAAAATATATATTTTTTTTTTTTCAATATAATAAGCATAGAAATATAGAAATATGATCTTTGTTTAGTCTTAATCAATTATTAATGTTTAAAATTTTTCCAAGAATTCCAACTTCCAAGAATTAATATTCAAGTATACACATAAAATTACTGGAATCCACTTGTCGACATTAGGTGTGTACTAATGCCTGGACTATAATATCTAGTGTAGCCGAGAACGAATAATTAAGACAGTGGGAAATATGTCTTAACGTATGCATAAAAATGTCAGGGTCATTATCGACTTGACTCCTATAAATGTGTCAAAAATAGGCGCACCTTCTAGACACCCCCCAAAAATTTAAGCGCTGAATAATACAAGATCATGCCCTTTTTAACAGATCTGGCCAAATATGTCTTTAACTGATATCGTTATGCAAAAAAGAATTAATACATGTATTTAATTTTTTTCAGTCTAGTTTAAAATAGTGATCTTTTTTGTAACTTACAAGGTGATACAAGGATGAATACAAGAAATAAGTATTGTATAAAAATTGTTTAGTTCCAAGAATAATAATTGAATATTATAAGACCAATAAAATAAATTAAAACATTATTTATAAAATTAGGAAGTAATTGATTGGAATTAATATGAACACTTAAAATAATTTTTTTTTTAACTTTATACCATTACTAGGCCAGTGTCTAACCAATTTCAAGCTTGATGGCATCAATGATTGCCGCATAAAAATTTCTGACAATCGTAATATATAGAGTGCCATTTAAAATTTTCAAGTTGCAGCACCACTGTGTCACCCTGTAAGTCGTTTTTACTGGTTAACAGGTTAAAATTAAATACGTATATTTTTTTATTTGTTTCATAATATTATCGATTAAAAAGAGTATTCATTCGGGCCTGTATAAAAGAACACTGTGTATTTTAGATTTGTTTTTATAGGTATTATAGGTATTTCATTTTTTAATCATTTATCAATTTTTTTTTCTGTAATTTTCATATATATATCTAAAAAAACCACATGTATAAAGTTATGGTGGAAGCGCAAGAAGAAAAAATAAATAAATTTTACAAGACTGTCTTATTTATTGTGAATTATATTTTGCCATACGTTTATATTGTCATCCAACTTCCATCATGCAATTTCCAATTTCAAAATATAAAAACGCACAAGGGGGGAAAACCATCTTGATAATACGAAATTCTATATTTGTAAACTGACATACCTGGCCATTTTGCGTCAAAAAAACAATTAAAACAATATAAAAAACTAAATTAATGCACTAAATAAACAAACATTATTGAACTATAAAAAATTAAAAACTAAATTAATAAATGAATTATGACCTAAAAAAATTAAATTTTATAATTTTTTTGCTGATATTTGCAAAAAAAAAAACGTATATATAAATTAATATAGTTATTTATTATTTCCAATGTACTGCAGTTGTTATTGTTGGTAAAACTTCCATTTTTTTAAAATAAATACGAAAAAACTTTATTAATTTTTTTAAAATAAATACGATAAAACTTTATTAATCCAAAAAAATGCAAAAAGGTAAATATAACAACTAGCAGAGTTAATTGTTTTGAAGATTCTACTAATAATGTTGAAAAGATTTAAAATTAATTACCTTTTTTTAACCAAATCTTTTTTAAACAAACTTTTTGAATTTTTCTACAAGATTTTTCTGATTGCTCGAAACAAAACCGAATTAAAATGGTAAGACCTATTTAATAGCTTTAGCGCCTTATAATGCCAAACTGAAAAGCTTCAAGACTAACGCAATGAGAGAGATCTTAAGATTATCTGAAGCAAATTACAAACTAATGTAATTAATGGAAAAATTTATAAACACCCGGGTTTTATAAAACGACCAATATATGATTACGATTGCCTGAGTGCCTGAGCGAGTAAAGGCGTGCACGAGATCTATTATGTGTTTGGCTACAGACTTAGAGATTAAGAGGTTGAATTAATATCAGTGCCAGTTTGTTAATTATAATTAACGTGGCGATTTTATTAAGTTGACTGACGTCGCATGTATATAAATGAAATAACCAACTTCGCTTGTGGAAGTTTTTTGTACCTTCTTTCTTAGAATATCAGACCAGTTACAGCATAGTTCCTTACAAAAGATGGCTACAGAAACGTTACCTACCAATTCGCAATCTATACCCTATATCTTTTCCTTCACCGTCATGACTTTAATTTGTAATAATATCACATGTAATAAAACGGGGGCAAAACTCTATTATTATTTTTATAAGGTTACCAACATGAAAAAATAATAAGAAAACCAAATACCATTAGTTCGAAAAGAAATCTCAAATAAAGTTTTTATTTAAATATACTTGTAAGTATCAAGTGTATTCCACATTCTGAACCGAATCACTTCCTCAGTGATATTCGGAAGGCATTTGATCATTAGTATCGCGGTTGCCGGCTATCCTTAACGATTGTTTTCTATGGTTTGCCATTTGGTTTGCGCAAAGTGAATACTGGGATAGTTCCTTATAAATTCAGCCATAACTGCATACCTTACCCTTCCCTTCATATGCCCCATACTATTTTTTTACTTATTCTGTACAATTATGCATTGTTTAGAAAAAGAATGAATAAAGAATTGAATTGATATCGAAACTATCAAAGAAATAAAATGTAACAATTGAAGTTATTTGATGTATTACAATACCATGTTACTTGTTAGTAATTAATGTTTATTTCATTAATCCAAAACAAAACATTTTATATCAAAATAATATGCTAGTTTTTAATAGATATAAATTACATATGAATGAACCCTTAAAATGAAAATATCGAATACCTAATGGAAGTGTCTTCTTGACAGCTACCAGTAACTATTAAAATTAATATAAAAATTCCAGCACTGGACATTTCATTAGTTGCTGGCAGGTTGTGGTTATTCTATAATCTGTTGGTTCATATAACGAGCACTGTCTGACATATTTTGTATCTCAAAGCTATGCCAGGTTTCGATTGAAATTTCAAAAATTGAAGAATGAAATAATGCAATTTTTTTGTGCGTGCTTAGACCATATATTGTGGCTCTATTCGGCGATGTTTTGTATTTAATAAAGACATAATAAT
The DNA here is from genome assembly GCA_020423425.1 of Chrysopa pallens. Classification (NCBI taxonomy): domain Eukaryota; kingdom Metazoa; phylum Arthropoda; class Insecta; order Neuroptera; family Chrysopidae; genus Chrysopa; species Chrysopa pallens. The sequence goes on from CM035594.1 coordinate 44,263,954, forward strand.
TACGAACTGCCAACAGATTAAAAGTTGCTAACGCCAGCAGTTATATTTGAAAAATAATTATGCCTACGTTGCTGCGGCAGAAATACTAAAAAATATTTATTGCCGGCGCCGGTCATGGAGAAAGTTCACATTACTAATACTTCGCTATAAACTCTATGCATATTATTATTTGCAAAAACGTGTGGTCAGTTTTTAAAAAAATTATTAATTCCCTTGAACTGTCGCAATATCACTAAAATCAGTTAAAATATTATTTCCTATTTAACTGCCACACCGATTTTAACTTTTATTCGAAGTAGATTTTTATTTACTTTCATTTAAACGTTCGATAATTTACCGTAAGTTTTTCGGCTGCCTAAAATTAAGAACACCAGCCACGATCGTGCAAACTCAGATTTAATGTTTTTGGAACCATCTGAAGAGATTAAAAAATCATTTCTAGCTTTCCGTCAATTAATTCCAAATAGAATCCCCATTTAATTGGATTATTATTAACAAAAATTAAATATGAAAATATTTATTCTGTCATTATGTAAATAAAAGGACAAATCATTTTATTTGAAAATAATTATTTTGTCGTTTTAAAAAAAGGGTTCTGCAGATTAAATATCGCTTCAATTTCCTTGACATACCTAAGAGCTAAGCCATCTAAATGGTGAATGGGTCATCATCTTATCTTATTAAAGTTAACAAAAACACTTTCCATTTTAAATGTCCATTGCCGTTTTCCTCAAAAATAATAACACTAATGCTATTTTTAAGCGATTGAACAGGCTTAGATTTCGAATTAATATTTATACTTTATTCATCGAAATTAATCGGACGCAGAGTAAAGCGGGTAAGTCGAGCTTTTGTGGCGTCATATTTATAGGTAGTCACGCTGCGTGACGAAAGGAGTTCTAAAAATTGATGTGTACTGTGATGAATTTTAAGAGATATTATTAACAGCTGTTGGAGGCACACTCCTTTATGTAAGAAGTGTGTTTCTAAAAACTATTAATTTAAATTTAACATTTAATGTATATTGTATTTCTTTTAATTTTCGCACACAAATAACTAAAAAAATACTTATCCATATATTATGAAATTTAGAAACATGAAAACGTAGGGCTTATCGGAGAATTTTTCCCGAAAAAAAAATTCTTAGATAAAAATTAGGTAAAAAGTTTGATTTTATATTTAGAAATGTTTTTTCGAAGATAACTCTTCAAAAAGCCCTCCATTTTATGTCAATATCGTGCATACCAAATTTCATAACATTTTGATCAGTATTTTTTGAGTTATTTTGCGAAAAAATTGAACGATTTTATATAAAGGAGTATGCTTCTAACAACTGAAAATAATCCCTCTTAAATATATTTTTTGGGGATTGTAACCTCAATAATAAACACATTCCTTAATGTAATTAATATCTTTCAATTTTCTCGCACAAATATCGTGAAAAATAATTATCCAAATCTTATGAAAAGTTTTATTTATTGATGTGAATGTGGATTTACAAACACTGGATTTTCATGTTAATATTGATGATACCAATTTTTATAATATTCGGATAATTTACTTATTTGAACGCTAAAATTGAAAGAAATACAATGTATATTACATTGTATTTCATTATTACATTGAAAAAATTGTAAAGTTAAAGTCCAAGGACATCAAATTTGAAACGTGATTGTAGAAATGAGAATGAAAATTTGAAACGTGATTGTAGAAATGGAAATTTGCAGCTTTGCACGTTTAATGAAGGTTATTTTACGACAAAAACAAATATGTCTTACATGATTGAGCATACATAATTTACATAAAATGATCAATTATTAATTACCATACTTTAACCAAATTGAAGATATTTTATGGACTTACTCAACCGTTCATAAATTTAACAGTAAAAATAACATAGATAAGATAATTCTGTCCAAAAAATTCTGATTATATTTTTTACACTTTGTCTAGGAGAATTCTTCATACAAGAGTTCTGCTGGTCCAAGTGTGCCCAAACAGAAAGAGTATCAATAAGACCAGATTTCAACAAAAGAATAATTTTAACTACAAATGTTATATTTTCAGTAAAATTTAATCCATTTTTATATAAAACGGATCTTTTATTAATTTTCATTATTTGTATGAATTTATAAGTAAATGTAGCAATAAAATACTGTTAAATTCCATTAAAATAGTTTTTATTTTTTAAAAATTTCATATTTGGAAAAAATTTATAAATATTTTAAACCGTTTTATAGTGTTAATTCTTATAGCTAACTACCTTATCATAAGGTACTAATTAGTAATTGTACTATCGAAATTCTAATATAATTTATTATTCAAATTCATTACTATTCAAATCAAATAATACTGCTAAGTGATATCATAAACAACAATTACATTTACATCAATTGAAAAAAAAATTATACCGATTGATTCAGTTGCACGGTCAACATCCGTATCCGCGGATCTGGATACTGATTATCCAGTATCTATTATGAACGATCCAGCACATCCCTGTATTTAATAATTACATTGCTTTCATTCTGGGCTCATACATAAATACAAATAAAATAAAATAATCGTGAAAATGATTTTTTTTTTAATTTATGTATGATCTTCTACTGTGATAAATTAATTTTTAAAGTACGCCACGAAATAAACTATAAATTTTTGTGTAATATCCTGGACGATTGAATTAAAAAAGTAAAAGTGATTAATATTGTACCAGCATTAGAATTATTTAAATATTTTACGGTGACTAGATTACGATAAAATAACATAACTTTTTATTCAAATTAATGTATGAAAATAGATAAAATTTGTAAAAAAAAAAATATTAAATCATGCTCTTTTCTATTCATAATGTTTCCTAAAATTATTTAATCTTAAGTTGCAGCTTAAAAAAAAAGAATATATTTTCCAGTTTGAAGTAGGATTCAAGTCTACAGGCTTCAAAAGTAATAATTGTGATAATTTCATTTAAAAAGGTGTTGAAAACAAAAAAAATTTTGTAAATTACAAGTCTAAAATTTAATGAAACTGGATTAGAACAGTATTTTTTCTTTTTGTATGACTAAAAATTGTCAATTGAAATAATGACTTAATTCCATACACTTTATCCGCCACTTGTATCTCCTAGACATCCTTAATGTTTTAAAAACTAATTTTTTCATTACTATTTTTATATTAAGTTTAAAATTCATCGGGACAAAATGTTACAACATCCTAAATTAATCATGCATGCCGTAATTTGTAAAATGAGAATGTAAACACGTAAGATGTAAACACGTAAAATGAATACTCATTTTTTTAAAAATAATTTCATACGTTAAGGTTAAGGTTTACAACAAAAAAAAACTATAATACAACAAATAAAATATGCATTGAATTTTGCTTTATCTTTCTTAATTTACATAAATTTTATAATTTTCGCACCTTTATTAAAGTTTCAACAAATTAATTTTCATATTTAGAGAGCAGAACTTGGAGGTACTTGAGTGAGAAAAAATATAGCAACACATTCTGTCAATGGAATTGAGTTAAGAATCCTCCAGGTTTTGTTATAATATATATTAATGATTAATTAATAATAAAATTGATACTATTCATTCAACTTAATGTGGGGATCCATTAATATATATTTTGAATTTATCGAGTATTTTTCAAAAAGCCGGGAAAAAATTTCAAATCATCGACATATTCAAATTAACGAGTGTCATATAGCCCATGAGTCGAATGAAATTGTAAGTTTAGTTGAAAGTGAGTCTTTAATTTAAATTTTCCACTTTTTTTGAATGTTTTTCCAAAATTTAATGAAGAATTTTTTTTCTATTGTTTCTACATTTTTTTATTTAGCCTGGACTTTTTACTGGCAAATAAAGAGCTAAAAATTTGTTACTACTACAGAAAATCGATCGCAATACAAAATTGTGACGGAAAAAATGAAATTATTATGGTAGATGTGGTGTAAAATCAGATTGATTTTTTAGCTTAAATTAAATATTTAAGTAAAATATACTCTTTTTTTTAAACCAGGAAAAATTAGTAAAATTAGTACAGTCAAATCAGTTTCATTTTACTGACCAATAATAAACAAAACAGAAAACTAAATCTTATATATTAGAGGACGTCACACGGTTTTACCTGTGTAGTTCGCGTTTCCGTGAGAAGGCAGTGATAAAAAGTACCCTATGTCACCCGGGGATAATGTCGCTTCCCAGCGGTGAAAGAATTTATCAAATCGGTTCAGTAGTTTTTTAGTTTATTCGTTACATACAAAAATACATACATACAAATGTTTCCTATTTATAATATTAGAATAGTTTTAGAATAGTTTAAATTATTCTGCAAAGCGGGCGATTAGCAGGTAGTTAATGTTATTATTTTCTATAATCAGAAAAGCGAATCATATCAGAAATAACATAATTGATAATTTTACAAGAACATTTACGATTCAATAACAAATAACATACAGTGAAATAATTGAATAATTTCCGATTATGTCCTAAATACAAAACTTTCTATTTATTTACAAAATTATTATTTAGAACATTAACGATATAAATAAAGAAATTTAATTAGAAAACAATATAAAAATGAAGATATTTAGTAAAAATTCGATTACAAATTACCTTTTAATGTTTTAATTATTTTGTCATATAATAAAAACGTTTACCTAAATAATTCCGGTTTTATTATGTCAAAGATATTATCTAAAGAAGACTCGACACAATTTCAACAATACGGTCAACAGAATTTTATCAAAAAATTAATTTTACATATAAAATAATTAATTAATTATAAAATCAAAATTAATAAAATAAAAAACATAACATACCGATAATTAAAAGAATCACTACTATGAGGAATTATACTATTAAACTTGACCTAGTGTTTAAAGCCACGCAAAGAAATTGTTACTTCTTTCACTCTAAATTCTTTCTTATACGATGAATATAATAATAATAATAATATTCTTTCTTCTTCACTTCAAGTCAAACTGAACAACTGCATTAATAAAATGTATGAACGGTATACGTATATAGAAAGAAAGGTGTTATAGTGATATCAACATTAACCGAAGAGTATAAACACAATAACTAAACTTTAAAAATTTTGTGTGTTCACCTTAACTTCAATTTTGTTTCTCCTCTGTCTTTTAAAGAGGTAGAAGTAAATATACAATAATTTTTTTTTTTTTACTATGAATAAATTCTTTAACTCTTTTTTTTTTTTTTTTAATAATGATTGGAGGAAGGGACGTTAACGCGTCTTTTATAGGTATTGTTACTCTCATTGTATTAATGTATACGGAGTGATAACTGAATATTGAACGTGTTAATCTAAATAAAATATAAAGTGAATAAAATATAAAATACTGCATAAGAATCAGGTCGTCTCGTTTTTTTTTGTAACCGAGTATACATATTAAAAAAGTTAAAAAAACATTTTAAGGGGATTGAATGAGTACTGTACGGTTATCGCAGACTTTGTTAGGAACTATTCCAGTATTCGATTCAATTTTCTGCATTCATCCGATACTAATGATTAAATGCCTCCCGAATGTCACTGATAAAGTGATTCGTTTAAGTATGTGGAATACAATCATAGAATACATTTATTAATCAAAATGAAAACAACATAATTATAATTAAAATTTAAATCGACTGTTTGTTATCGACGTAGGGAAAAAATCTTTACAGAATAAATATGAAGAAAAAATAAAAATACCTTAATCTATCCCTTAATACAATTGTGTGAAACAAATTCACTCAGCAAATGAAGAGTGTTTAAAGAAATGGAAAATCGAATCTAAGATTCAGAGCACAACTTCGTCTAATGAATATAAACAATCATTTAATAAATACTTTTTTACTCCAATCATAAAACTCGATCTATCCCACTCAATTATACTACTGATTGTTTTGCAATTAAAAAATTTATTATACAGACGAATTGTCTAGTTACGAGCTCCAAAATCTACACATTTGTAATTACAACAGGGGTTACAATACTCTTGTACAACAATTTGTAGAGAGTTTTTTTTTTTTTTAAATAAAATAATTTTTATTCTTGAAAAAAAAATAATAATAAAACTTTACAAGCAAGTATTAAAATCTTGTTCACGTCCAGAAATTTAATAAATAACTAAATTGGTCACAGGTATTCAACACCTAGTTTGTAATTTATTCTCCTGAATCCCTGTGACCAATTTAATTATTTACAATCAAGTTTTACTTTGATAATTTTTGTCCACTGTACATAATAGCATCAATCTGCGGGATAAGGCTCAATTTACAGAATACGCACTATATATACCCAATATAATATTATTATAGTATCCATGTATATGTATTACGTATGTTTATAAATTAATTGAGTTTTTAAAATAGTATTTCAAGTATATTTCTTCGATGATCAGCCCTTTCATAGTCTCAAATCTTTTTTATCATTTAATTTAAATATTTATTTGATTGAACTTTATTTAGTTGTAAGAGCAAATACATTTTATTTGTTACTCAAAAATTTGTAACAATTACTTACATCAGCTGATAAACATACGTTTTACGTTTTTGAATTATTGGTATCAATTTTCGTTTTTTTACACGTTATCAGAATTCAATTGTTTTTTGAAACGTCGTATATTGTCAAACAAAATATAAAAGCACGAAGAATTATTTTAGTTCCATACAGCTAATAACAACTCCTGTACCACTTGGTTTTAATGATATTTTTACAAAAATTTACATTTTTGACCACTTTTAGTTAAAATAATTAAAATATTTAAATATTAATAATAAGTTTCCAAATGTAAAAAATAGTAGTATTTGTAACGGTATCGCAAAGTTCAAATACAAAAACAAGTTCTCTAGATGGGGCACGCAAGTCCAAACAACAAACTTTCCATTGAGGAAAATAAAATAAAAAACAATAATTCATTTTTTACTACTTTTTTGTTTTTTTTTTATTCTCAACTAATCAACGACTGAATTCATTTTGTTGAAAACTCATTCGGTTTTAAGGCACGTGGCTACACGTCGTGTGAAAATAATTCCACGTCGATATACATCTTACCAATACAGGTCATAAAATTTATATTGAACTCAAGCCGGGGGTGTTATATATTTGCGACAAAACCCAAAAATTAAATCTAATAGAATCCGTTGAAATTCCAAATTTTACTATTTAAAATAAACAAAACAGACCTTAATAATTCCTTTTGGTTGAAATTACACCTAAATAAATATTCTTTATTAAATTTCCTCAGGCGTTCTTTTAATAAAAGGAAAAATAAAAACATAAAATTTTGGGTTTTAAGCCTCATTAATCAAGATGATATGAGACAACATTGATAATTGGGTTTTGCTATTTTATTTATTATTAATAACAATAATAGGTACATTCAAAATTAAATTTATGAATATTTCAATTATTCAAATTCTGTTGACATGGGTGTTATGTAAAATAATAAATATTCCACTTAAACAAGAAGTTCATTATACCTGATTTTAAAATTGGTTTTCATCGTTAATTATTTAATAAATAGCATGTAAAACGTGTTTGCTTATCTCTATTACGTTAGTTAATACTTCTATGAAGGCTATTAATTTATTTTTTTGAAAACAAATTCATTTAAGTGTATATTAACAAGTGTTTGTTTAATTCGTGTAGGTTAATTCATATAAACAATTCAATTAATTTATATTGTTTAATTTATGTACCTTTGCTACTACTGTCAGTGACTTATTAACATACTTTTTAAAGCTTAAATCGTAATGTAGTGACTAAATTATTTTATTATTCAATTGAAGCGTTTTATCTTCACGAACAACATTGTTATGTTAATTATTAAAAATCTTTAAAAATAAGCAAGATATATACATTCAAAGTTCTTAAAATAAAGAGGGAACAAACATATAACATCAACTGTTAGTATCTCCATTTAAATTACATGTTAAACATCGTTTTCTAGAATGAGATAGATATACCATCTTTGATAGCGATATCTTTACCAATCTCAGACTAAGTTTTATATAGGAGAAAATGGGGTAAAGTCAATCACTTAAGAGAAAATTTTAAATGATATATTAATTTAAATCAATTAAACACATTCGCTAACAAATAACCTTTATATTTGGAAACTTTTTAAAAGCTTTGGTATAATTATAAAGAGGTATTTTAAATTTAAAAAAAAAATAAATAAAATTTGGCCATCATTAGCCACACACGCGGTTAATAGCGATCTCGTTGACGGATTTAGCGGTCTAAATATTTAGTAAATTTCATATACATAGAAAGCCCTCGAATGATTCACTACACAAAAATTGTGACCAGAAATCCACATAGAGTGCATCAGTATATATTTTTTTCTTTAGTCTAGAAGAGTTGCAAATGGTATTTCCATGACTTAACTTATCGATTCACCTTTATCCATTTTATCTGTGTTCCATTTTGCCTTTTCGGTAGACATACGTCTTAATTTTGGCATCTATATGATAAAAATATATAAAAAATTCAAATATGTAAAGAGCTTTTTTTGAGTAATGATGCTGACCGCCATTGTACACTGACCACTGTTACCCGATTCTCCCCTATCCTTACAAGCATTTATATGCTTGTTTAGTTAAAATCTAATTTAATTAGAAAATATCATAATCATTGTAGAAAGTTTCAAAGTTTAATTGAAACTCATGAAAATTTTATAAAGAATACGGGTAATGCATAAAAAAAAAATAATGTCGGATTTTTACTTGAACATAATATGGAGTCTAATACATTTATGTCACGTGTGATTGACAATTTTTACCTAAGTTCTAAGAAATAATGTATTTCAAATTTTACTCGATTCCAAAAATTATTGAATAGATAGTAATTTTTACTGCCTTAAGATGTTACAAAGTACATTTAATATAATCATTAAGTCATTGTTTAATTATTCATAAAAATTTTGTAAATATAGATAGAACCAGTGAAAATAACAAGTAACAGCGTTAATTGTTTAGATACTCGACATATGTTTCAGTATGAATGCTTGAACTATGCTTAATGATAAGCACTCGTATAACACAGGCTAAATATGCAGTCAATACAGTTATAAATACATATATAATAATATTGTGTATTGCATATATAATATGTTCTTATTAGCTAAATTTGAGTTGAATTTGTGGCTAATCTAAATAATGTACGAACAAATGTTTAAAAAAAATTTTTTGTTTTTAAATCTTTTAAAGTTTAAAAGTTGAGTCATAGATCGATTGGATCCAATAGTAAATAAATCAAGTATTCGAAAATTTCTTAAAATCCCGAAGTTGATAAGTATTTGGAATATTGAAGTGTATTTGAATTTACTTTATTCCGTAACAACGCTAAATCTTTTGTTATGTAATTACTATTGCACCTATCTAGAGAGCACAAATTGAAAAACATATGTTTATTGGCTGCATGTCACAGAGTAATTTGATTTGGATGATTTTTTTTTTTATATTATAGGATATACTTCAAAGTACGGCCCACATAAATTTGAAGAAAAAAATTACCAGCACTAAGCACTTAGGGTAAAGTGGTGCAAAAGAGTTTTTAAGTGATTGTGTATCACCCAAAATGAAGAATACCAGTTTTCGAGTTTTCGCCTATTTTTCGTGTTATTTATGGATAGTTTAATCACAGGTTGAACGGAGAGGCCAAAAACCAACCCGACTCGTGCAAACTATACCCTATAAATCCTTGGGCTAATTACAGTCGCAAATGGCGTACACGTATTTTTAAAAGTTGTATTAAATATACAAGTGTTATTTCTTTAAATGAATTAAATTTCGGTTATTTGTGCTTGAATTGTGTTTAAATGATAGTCATTTAACAAAAAATAATAATTCAATCTTGTGACATGTTTTAAATTGTGTTATTTATGTGACATAAACACAATAATTTCTAAAAAAAAAAGTATCGATAACTCGAAAAATAGGCGAAAACTCGAAAAATGATATTGTTCATTTTCGTCTTATTTTACCAAAATTAATCGAGGTGCCAAGGATATCGTAATCTCTCCATCGGACGTTAGTAATTGAATTTAGGTAAAGTTAACCCCTCAACCTATAAATTGCAATAAGTAATAAAATGATGATTTTTTTTATTAAATAAAATCAATATTTATTTTATAATTGAATATTATAAGTAAGTATATAATAATAATAATAATAATAATAATAATAATATAGCACTATAATGATGCATTTCAATAGAAATTCTTAAACAAAGTTACCTTCAATTTTCAAATAAACAAATAAAATAATTGTTTATACTATCAATGATATCAGTCAATAATTAACAGAGATACAAATTATTTATGAGTGAGAACAAAAAATTGAAAATTACAATGAAAAATTATTAATTTTGTATTAGTTTTTGTTAATAGGTGAGCAATACATGTATGTTTCATAGATTTAATTAACCCCAAGAAAATTAATTTTTTCTTGCACTAGCGTTGGTTATCATTAACCGCGAGTTATTTTTTTTAACCATACATAATACTTTGGTTAAATACTAGTTTTGAGTTAATTATGCAATGAAATCTATTGCATATAGTCCGAGAAGCGGACGATTTGAAGTCCTCAGGGATATATCCATGGACAATTTCTAGTATGTGCGTTTTAGTATTACAGAGGATATAACGGTATCCGTAGCAACACTATTTTTTTATGAATTTTTGATAATTAGAAAAAAAATGGGCGAAAACTTGGAAATTGTTATCGTTTATTTTCGTCTTATTTTGGCTTCTTTTACCAAAGATCGTGTCGCCACAGATATGGTAATCGTATCGTATCGTATTAGAATAGATCTAAAGACCAACATTTCTAAAATTGTCCAATTTTGCCCACGTGCTTACATTATATGTTACATTAACCAAATTCTTATCAAAAAAGATTTCGCTCAGTGGAATAGAACTATCTAACGTCGATCATCTCCAGTGGCCCGATATCATCTTTTTTGCAGCCGACACAAAGGAGCTTCAAAATATAAACATCTATAATAAATATAATCACGAATATTTTCTTTCAATTTTCGCGCACAAATAACTAAAAAAATAACTATCCGAATGTTATGAAATTTGACATTCGTTTGGATGGAGGTCAAGACTCGTTTTTTGTCGTAACTAGACCAATAACGAATGATTTACACCGGCACTAGGTATGCAAGTAGAATTAACGTTTGTACATAGCTGCTGGAAGTCCAATCAGAGAGCTTCCGATCAGGTTTGTCTACAAGCTCAATTTTATAAACAAATTATTCTTTCAAATATTGCTCATCCTATATCCAACAACTTTTACATTTTTGTATGTAATTCCAACAAAACAGAAAACAAAAATTATTATTTTAATTAAAAAAACAAAAAAAAAAGTATACTTAATCTAAATATATTTAAGGTCTTTGTAATTTTAAAGTAATATTTTAGTAATATACAATTGGTCAATAATAATCAAAATAAAATGTTTCAAAGCTTTTCAAAGCTACTATTTGCTACACAAAAAAATAAAAATAAAATATTTATTCACAAAAGCTTAAGAATATGTCTTATTGAATAATTCAGTAAATGGGCTTTTTATTATGTGTAGTGTAAAGAGTCTAACTATAATATTCAAAAATGTGGAAGATAATCCATAACCAAAGATGCAACGGATCGTTAAAAATAAAAGTCCGCTACGGATACGGATACAAGGGTGGAAATGTTAAAATTTTGCCAAATATGTAATTTTTAAGAAAAAAAAAAACAATTTAAATGGGATTTAACAGTATTTTATTGCTATTTACTTAAGTTTAATACGGATATGCGGCACATCGCTGCTTAAAACGGACAATATATTGGAACGAATTTATTGATATTCTATAAACGGTTTATTATATATTTAAGGTGAACTCTATTATAGTTTAAAAATGTATAATCTAATTACGTAGAAAAGTCTACCTAGAAAGCAGTGCATCGACTAGAGAAAAAGTCTTAATGAACAACTGTTGTAAACATTCTATATATTAGCGAACAAAAACATTTTCTAGCGGCAGACTTACCGACTGACTTTTCTGTCGCTAGGAATTTATGTAAATATACAGATAAACATAAGTCTGAATTGAGATATTTATTTTGAAACACAAATCCTGGGAAAAAAACAATATACTGAAATATTTCAGATTATAGAAGTCGTATAAAAAAACTTGATTGTTCTGCTCACTTAAATTCTTTATCACAACTGCAAATATACTCAGAAGTGGTCCGTAAGCATGTCATTTTGGACCCTTATACAAAATTTACACTAACGAAAATTATTCCTAAAAATGACTTATGACCAACAATATATTCAATTTTGCAAACATCTTCACCGCAATTTCTAGATTATATTTTCTCTTAGTTACCTATTTCTGAATATGTTAAAGGCTCATTTTCATTCATAACTTTTTATACTATGATAAAAGGAAGTTAAAAAAAATTGTTGACCACTGTAAACTGAGGTATGCCATTGGATTCTTTTTATGTAAATTTAAAACTAATCTTTTAAAAAACGAATCAAGATTTAATTATTATTCTTAAGATAAATTCTTAAAAATTAATTTTTAGAATTGGTCAAAGAATTTAAAATAATAATTTCATTCTAATAACTAGAAATTAAAATTGACCTTTGTTGTGTAAATATATTGGCTGCTACAGTCTCTAATTCATAAGTTTCAGTTTTCGTAGCGTTGAACAAAATAGCACTTAAATGTTTTGAAGCACACTCTATTTGGGAATAAAAACGCAAGAACAAAATTTTTGATTTTATAAAAAATAAACTATTTACTACCGGATCTTGTGGATCCCGGAGGTGTTGAACTAAATGTCACATGACGATTATCTGGATATTTAGAGCTTTTCTTATGAGTTGCCGGTGGTGAAGATTGATGTACATTTTTGTTTTGTACATTAATCAAACTTTTTGCATTTATACCGTACACATTATAATTACGATCTTTTTCTTTTTCAGAAAATACATATGGCTCATCACTTTTTTGCGTTGTGTTTGAACTAGTTTGAGAAGATGTACCAGATATACCGGATATTGCCAAAAATGCTGTATTTGCAAGAGCTTTTGACACATCAGTTTTTGAATTCTTTTGTAAATTTGGAATGATTTGTTTTGGTGCATTGTTCAATTGATTTGTTGTCATTTGAATACTACTATTGGAGGATAGGGAAGACGGTGTATTTGAAATAGTACTTTGTGAATTATTTCCTTGAATATTGATATTATTATTCGAATTGTTAATTTGAGGAGTATTCGAAACGTTTTGAGATTGTAATGATTGTGTTGAATAATTGAGGTTATAATTTTGGTTTGACGTTTGTTGCGGCATATAACCACCAATCGTTTGTGATTTTTGTATCATATTCATTTGTGATGAATTATTCTGTAAAGTTTGTGATAGGGCATTAAAGCTTTGTGAATGACCCAAATTATTATTTGTCCTCTCCTGCTGATTTATTTCATATGTTGTAGTTGAGCTTTGTGGTAAATTTTGTAGTGAATTTGTTTCTATCAAAAATGCATTTGGATTGCGGATAATTTGTGATGGTAATGTATTGTTATTCAAATTTGGATTTGGAAGTGTTTGAACTTTTTGTACAGCAAGCGGAATCGTTGGATCAATTGGTGGTGTATAAGTTTTTTCCGATTTTGGTTTGATTTCATGACGATGGTGATAATGGTGTCGTTCGGGCTTCTTTGGTGGTGTTGGGAGCATTATTGCCGCTGTATTTTGAACTAGAGGTGTTACACTGTGTATGTCACCTCTAGATCCATTTGTGACACGTCTTGTACTGATTGGTCCTCGATTATGTAACCGTTCTCCAGCTGGACCTGTTTCGTTATCGTGAAAAACAATATTCTCCTCTTCATCGGATGATAAAATACCACTGATTTCTTGTTCTTCTTCAAGAGTTTCATCTTCTTCTTCTATAACACTGTTTTGAATCCATGCACGTATTCGATCTTTTTTCGCTTCACGATCTACAGTCGTTTCTAATCCATACTGTATTAAGGAATGCAATAACTTATTCTTTTCTTCTGGACTACTATGAAAACTATACATTGACGGACAGAGTCCATCATCTTCATCGGCTCCTAAAACATATATCCAAAATTCTAAGTCATGTAATACTGTGCAACGAATGTTAATTTTTATTTGTCGGTATTATAGCTCGTCCGGAAATTAGAAGTACGAGAAAAAAATCGTTTTTTACCTGCATTTTTTTCAATGTTAGCTTTTGCCATCCATCTATCGTCCAGATATCGATAAACTTCACTTAAACCAGTAAGGCGTCTATCAGGTTTTGGCTCTAATAATTTTCTAAACATTCGTTGACCTTTTGAGGTAACCAATTTGAATAATTTTGGTTGTTTTCTGATTGGCGATAATGCACTTGAATGCCAAGTTATATACTTCATGTATCGCTGATCATCAGACGCTGCTTTTTGCCAAGGTAAACATCCAGTTAAGCACACGAAAATAACAATACCAAACTGCCATACATCGTGAGATGTTGTCGCCCTGCAAAATAATCACCATTCATTACCTCAATCTCTAACAATAATCTCAAATCGTACTTATAATTATCATCAGTTTCAATTTGTAAAACTTCTGGAGGTGCATACGGTAACCATTCATTTCGCCGACGAACCACTGTACCCGCTCGCCTTGTTTCACCAAAATCACATAGTTTTATCCGGGAAAAATCTGATTTAAATATTAAAATATTGTCTAATTTAACATCACGATGAACAAGTTCCCGAGCATGTAGATGTTCTAATGCTGAGGTGAGTTGCTTAGCTACTCGTTTTGTATGTAATTCTCCAATTCCATTATCAGTCAAATTTGACGTTAAGTCGCCTGTAAAACGAATACATACCATTTATTTTTTTATATAACCAATGTAGGAATTTCATGGTTTAGAAGACTACAGGATAAGAAGAGATTAAAATACAAAATTCTATCTTATAAAATGACCATATATTTTCAAAATTTTCTCCTATATATGGATAAAGTTTGTTTAATACTTTAATTATTATGTAGAAATATCTAAATGAAAACTGTAATAGATTAGTACTCCATACGAAAAAGCTTAGTGACTTTATTAAAGTAGATAATGAATAAATGCAGTTAATCAAGTGGTTTGGAATAAGGCAGTGACGTTTAAAAAAAATACTGAGAATACACAACCGATCCGTGGTATCTTGTATATTGGTTGAGTATTGCTGGGAATTTTAAAGTTTTAATGAGAATACCCTTAATTTGTGTGTTGGGGGATTTCCACGAACAAAATATTAAGTTTAAAATAAGTGACTGTTCAGCCTGGCCCGGTTTACAGACTGAATGTTATAGATAATACAATTTACGCCATAAAACAAACGCAGATCGTATATATTTTATTTGATAAGCTGAGATCAAGTGAATAAGATCCGAATGATTATTCATCGATGTGTTAAGAAATGCAGAGTTACTGTTTTGAACAAGTGGAAATGTTCACTTAATTAAAGCAAAGTCATGAAAAAATTATTACTAGTATAAGATAACTAAATCATGGGTAATAATGGTACAGATTAAACCAAAATTAACGATTTCGTTCCTCTATGCTGCAACGCAAAACAGAAATAAACTATGGGATCTATTTAATCACATTGACAGGAAAGTTAAGCAAATGCAGTAAAAAAACCTCCAAGAGAACGAGTACGCTGGATGTTATACATAATTGGAAAAAAGGCTTTGTGCAGATAAACAAAAAAAAAGGCTTTATACGTTTTTATTTGGTTTTGCTCCAAATTGAATAATATTATTATGCATAAAAATATCAAAGAAGCCATGAAATTCCTTCAATATTTCAATTTCAAAAGATATGTTTCATAAATATATATATATATATATATATATACTATTTCAAAATACATAAAGATACACTACCCACAGACCTAACGGAGCGTACTCTTGTGAAAAAACATAAAAACCAGCTGTTTCGAATGCAACATCATACGTTGTAATAATATGCTTATGAGCGCCCAAATGTAAATTATAATGAAATTCACGATAAAAATCCCTTAAAGCCGTGTATGCTTTTGGTAAGGCTTTTAAAACCATTTCGGTATCGGTTGCACGATGCTCGACCAATAAGATTTTTCCAAACCATCCTTCACCAACAATTTGTAATATATCAAATTCTTCAGCTAAATTTACCTATAAAAAATATAGATTATTAACTTCTAATGGAAAAAAGCAAACAGATAAGATGATTGCATTATAATAAACAAAATAAATTCGAAAAAAACAAGGAAACTTTCTTCACAAGCGAAAACGGGGGTTGTTTTCTAATGATGAGGGGAGTTCAAGTAGGGATTTTTGGATTTACTCGAGCGCGTCATATTAAAATATGGGAGATACATTACCATTGTAGAGTACCTCCAATAAATCTTAGCTCACTATATGGTGCCGCGCGTATATATGCGCTCGATTAAATCCAAATATCGATTTATTCGTTTTAATATTCTGATCGGCTACCCTATACGCGAAGTACCATATAGAGAGCTAAGATTTGGTGAAGGTGCTTAACAAGGCGTAGGGTATCTCCAGAATTCTCGAATATATTAATCTGACGCGCTCGAGTAAATCCAAACATCCTCGTTTGGGCTCCCCTGCTATAATTGTTGCAAGAAAAATTTGGCATTGTGCTAGATCATATCTGATATATATTCGAAAACTATTTTTAGTTATTTATTTAGTGTTTGAAAAATAATTCTTAAATAATTAAAGCCAACATTTATATATGAAGTATCTTGGCTTCCAACGTCACAGTACTTCTATTTGAAATGATTGCAGGATGCTGAACCTTATGACAATAGTCCTAGATTCAATACCCGGTGCGACGTAATTTTCGTTGAAGCTTTACTACGTGAACATCTTCGCCATAGGTGATCAAGAAGCGATGCAACGCTACTGTACCTGTTGCGACTTTGTTTTTTTTTTTTTTTAATTTAGAATAATTAGCTAGTTCTAATTAATGTGTGTGAAGTTGATATAAGTTTGACACACATTCACTGAGTCTTTTAGCTTATAAATATCGAAATGAGGCCGGCATAAAGTTAAGATTGTAAGTGTTTGTAAAAAAATTTATGTTTAGTGCAAAGAAATTTGTTAAAAATTAATTTTTTTAATATTTCCCAATTTTCCAGAATAGAAATTACACAATATTATATATGTTTACGTACTTATGCGGTAATTAAAATTGACGACATTGGCCTTTTATGACGTTATTTTAACTATAAATCAATAAACAATACACTATTAAGAATGTCAAAAAGTCATTTTGCACTTCTAGTTTTAAAGCAGACGGTATAAAAATTATTGACAGAAGGGTGTTAATTTTTTTTAAATGAAATTTTTTTAAAGTATTTCTTTTACTTGCATATTATACTTACTTTTTCTAATTCAAATTCTCGTATACGATGTATACTGCCACTCAGAGATTTTCTCAAATGATTCGCCATTTTAAATTATTCAATATCGTTAAACAGTAACCACTTAACAACTATACTGGGTGAGACATTTTAAAAATTTATTATACTCTTCGAAATTTTGCATTTTCAATTATTTAAATAACTGCAATAAAAAAAAAACAACAATCACATAATATGAGCTGTTTAAAATAATTTTTAGATCCTGTAAGAAACATTTTCATTTATTATAAAAAGACATATTTACAATTAGATTATTCGATGAATTGTTGCCAAATGATTACGCTACAAAAAAATGTTAATACTATTTTACTTATTCAGTGCGTATAACGACTCAACAATTGTATTTTTTGCAATTTAAAATAGTTAGCGATTGATTGATATAAAAATATTATAATGCCGATCGAAATCAACGTTTATCATACCATTTACAGTCTTAAATTCATCATTTTATCAGTAATAAATTTATAAGGTTAATAGGTAAATAGTTCGATCGAAATGAAAAGAGGAAAGTAAAGGAAAAAATTCTAATGTAGCATTTTAGTCTAAGGTCTATATAAATTCACCTCTAAACGCGAAAATTTTATTATATTTTATATAGAATTAGCCATGAATTTTCCTAAAAATTTCTGCTCGTGATTGAAAATACGTGTAGAGTAAACTGTTCATCAGTGAACCAATTTTTACTTGCATCGTTATTACTTCTGAAATTGTATAACTATACTTTAAAAAATACACTCATTCGAAACCTTGTAATTTTGACTTACAATCTGTGTATTCAATTGGATACTAATTACTAACTTTAGTAAGATATTTGTATTTTTTAAAAGCGGTCAGAATGGTTCACTGTGTACTGGGTAGTGGTTCAATGTATCCACTGTCCAGTACACAGATATAAATAAAACTAAAAAATGCACTTTCTAAGTTCTTCAGACAATAACACTTAAAGTGCCTGGTGGAGTATAGTTTTATTGGTCAGTTTCTATGATAGGCGGTTATTTTCTATAGAAAAATCGGACAAGAAAATTTTAATGTAATTTTTTATTCACAATCAATTCATTTGTGCATACTTATATTAATTATCTTAAATTTTGAAGTAAAGTGTATATAATAAGTTCCATGGACATCGACAGGTCCTCTTACCGTAGAATAACCCTTATGTGTAATCACTATGGAGATGAAAATCTTAGTCTTTGTTAAATTAAAAATTTTTAACGTTCATATTTTGACTATTTTTTAAGATTTTTAAAAAATAACTTCATGCTCATAAAGACTTTTCAATTGAAGTAATAAAAAAATTTGTACATCTTCCCTATATAGCCAAATTTGACATAAATTTAATTAAATTATATTCAATGTAAACTAGGCTTCTTTCAATAAGAAGAAATGATTCTGGCATTTGCCCAACATTGTAGCCTTGAGAAAAAAATTTGGCTATTTGAGATGCAGCGAATCAAAACAAAATATACAACTAATAGCCATAATTATAAACAAAAGTGATTAATCAACAGAATTTTTCACTTTCTACTTATTTTTAAGTAATTGCTCAAATTTAAAGTAAAATTAGAAATTTTATAAAATTACAATTATTTCGTATTTGAACGAAGTTGAAAATTTCTGTGAATTTTAACATAAATACTTATCATAGTTTTTCATGGAACTATGATGCAAATATTTTCAAAATAAATATTAAACTATCATTATTTTTTCCTGTATTTTCGTTCAAATAATTTTGTAAAAAACCATTATAATGTGAGTCAGTACATATTTTGTCATTAAATATGTAATAATTTTCCTATTTTAACCCTTTTAAGAATAATTTTCTCTTTAATTAAACAAGTAGAAAATAAGTATAAACAAATAACAAATGATAATAACAAAATATCTCAGAAAGTGCCTATATTAATAACTTATTCAAATTTAAAAAAAAAACTATGGAAATAGTTCTTTCATTATTTTAGTTATCGATTCTTTATTTAGTAGCTGATGCTAAAACCACCGAACTATTGAGCGATTTTGCCACATAAAAAATATGGTGCCCAAAACCATGGACATACTCTCCTTTTAATACTTTGTTACTTCAATTTAATTAACCCTGACTTTAAATTAATCCGACATTTCAAAGTGTTCAGTTAATACAATTTTTATTGTTGACATTATTAAAATGTGTAGATATTTGTTACTTAAAATTATTTGATTTAATGCCAATATGACGATGAACCCAATAACTTATAAAATTATGTACTGTTTAATGTAAGTACATAAATTCATATAACATAAGTGCCAAAATTTATTAAGTATATATGAAATCGCTATATAATAAAAATAATAGATGTTTATGATATAAATTTTATACAATTGAATAATTTTTAATATACACCTGCTATTAATATTGAACGATTATACACATCATGGATAGGTCACAATCAATGGACCAGCTATGGAAAAATAGGTATCCAGCATATCTGGCAAATTCTAGTAAAGTAGCAACGTTTTGTTAATCGCGCGTACCTTTTACCAAACGTCGTTTTGCCACTTAATACAAAACTTAGCCACGTGGCCAAGCCAATATAATAAAGTAATAAAATATTCTTTAAACAAATTTATTTTTGAAGAGTTTATAATGTATGTATCATATTTTTCAAGTCCATCCTAAAATTTTACATTACATGTAAAATTTTACCCTCATCCCCACAAAATTTTACTTTGAATCTGCGACTAGCTCTCAGTCCATATTGGGTAGAGAATAGAATGCCTGTTAATTTTGTAGAATAACCATTCATTTTTATTGATAAACACGCAACTTACTCTACTCAAAAGTTATAGAAATTGCTACATAAATTATTAGTTTTTATTAAAAAACAAGTAAATTAGAACATGTCAGTTTTTCGTAAGTTTCTTTTTTTATTTAAACTATTTAAATTGATACGAATAAATCTTTGAATTATTTAAAAAAATCCATTGCGTCATTATAAAAAATCAGAAGCCAATTATGTATGATTTGATTATTTGAATTACTTACAAATAATTAACTTATCTTTATGTAGTCATAATTATATGAGCTTTACCCGTATTAATTATCACTTTATTAATAATTAACCTTCTACTTTGTATTTCTACTGATATATAATAATTTCTTACGGTGATAGTTCAATTTAAGATGCCATAAATTTATGTAATATAAATTTATGTATTATCATATCATAAATATTTTCTTGACTATATTATCTATAGAAAGATAGTTATCAATTTTGGTCATTTGAAAACTCATAGAAAGTCACATATTAAGGGCCAGCGCACACCGTGAGATTTTCTGATCAGAAAATTGGATGGTCAACGAACACCATCGGACAGTCCTATAAGCAAGCGCATATCATCGGGTATCATCGGATAGGATCAACGCACCACAATGAACCAATTAACTTTCAAATATTTTAAATTTATATTACTTTTTTAACTAACAGATGGCCTACATCAGACAACATCCTAGGATTTATCTGATAAGAAATTCTGATGCTACTTCAGACAGCATTATATAGAAAATCTTGTGTAGAAATCTTACAGTATGCGAGGTATAATATAAAATACATTTTATTTGTTATATCCGATTTTCTGATCAGAAAATCTGATGGTGTGTGCTGGTCCTAAATGACTTTCATTTTGAGATATTATATACCTATTAAATATCATAAACCATTTCTGGTTGCCATTTGTGGCCGGGTTTAGCTATACCCTTAAATTACAAATAGGGTAAGAAATATTTTCGATAGAAATGAAAAAGAGTAAATAAAAATAAAATTTTGTTTTATGCCGTCCGAATTATTGCTAGAACGCTTTAAAACTAAAAAAAAAAAAATATCATTTTGTTTATTTTATAAGTCCGGAAATAAAAAAAAATGTACGTTAAAAAATAGGTATAAAATGTCAGAAATGCATGATTCCAAATCTGGCACAGCGAAAAAAAATGTCCTGAAATATTGCAAAAAGTTTCTTTTAACAATTAAAATTACACTTATTTCACAGTTACATATTTTTAAAGAATTTTTAACAATTATTTTTAATATTTAATCAAGAATTGTTAAATTTAAGTTCATATAATTTAATTGTTTATTATTGAATTAATTGTTGTTAACGATTTGAGGTGATGCCAAGGATTCAATATCTCAAAATTCTTGCAAAGGAAGAAATCTATTAAAAAATAATTTTTGAACAAAAGTAAGGTTTATGGTTTAACTACACGATATTGCAATTCGTTTGTCTGTACGTGTTTATTCCGCTACAACTTTCGAACGCGGTTTCCGATTTTTATGAAATTTAATACATACATTCATCGCATTCAGCAAATTTACTGCATAGTTTTTGATGAACTGTAATAGTATAAATACTGGAACATATAAACCGATTACGATAAAGAAGTGTAGCCTAAATTTTCGTCCGAATAAATATTGTGTATCGATCCTGGGTGTTCATGAGCTAGGTTTAAAGCTCAACGGGGCTACATAGTTTATTTATTGATTAATCAAATAACGAAGATGATATTATTTTATGGTCTGGCAACAATTAAAAGAGATGAAAATATTCTGACAAACCACTATATATATAAGTACTAAACACTATCGAAAATTTTGTAAAATTCGAGGGCCATAAAGTGAGTTGAATCCAGCCACAAAAAGCTGCCAGAAGTAACTTTTAAAATTCATTCTGGATAATTCAAAATTAAATAAATTATATTAAATATAATAGAATTTATGGAAGTTATGGAAGTTATATGCTATAATGCTTGTATATTAAATTTCCCACATAATTTTTTTTCAAATATTAAATGATTGTAAAAGTATTTAAAAATTAATTGAATATGTTTGAATTTTTATAAACACATAATATGAGATTATTGACAGTTCAAAACATTGAAATATAAAATACATGTGACCACAAGGTCTATCAATATAACAATCAAAACACAAATTACTAAATATTACTCAATAAAAATAATTTTTTACAGTTTTTTAATCGCTTTATAGAATTTTTTATTAAATGATTTCAAAATCCCACTTAATGAGCGTAAATTTTGTTCGATACAAAATAGAACTTATTTAAAACTAAAAACTACCCAAAAGAACCAAATTTTTTTAAAGTTTTCTAGCGTAATTGAGGTCTGAGAAAACCAAAAATAGCATTTATATTACGATAGTCTGGCTTTTTTTCGGAATATCGCTTGAAATTTGTCCAAAATTTTAGCCTCCGGATTGGATTTCTAGCGTTATCTAAAAAACTACTCATCCAATTGTTAAATTTTATTTTGTCAAATTATCCTTAAAAACATAATTTTAGAAATATCTGAGAGATATTATCGACAATTTTTTGTGCCTCCGATTTTGATAAAATTATATTTGTAATGGTAGTTTGAATTTTGGATTTCAAAAATAATATTCATTTAAGAATTAAATGCGTAATTTTGACGATATCACCTGAAATCCGACCCGGAAGTCAAAATTTCAGGCACATTTCAAGCGATATCTCAAAAACTAGCCATCCAATCGTATATAAATAGGTGTTATTTTTGGTTTTCAGACCTCAATTATTCTAGAAAATTTAAAAACAAAAACAAAAAATTTTTTTAATTTTTTGCTAATTTTTAAACTTTTTACAAGAATTGAAAAAAAAACACGTAATGTAATATGAATGCATTTTATTTTAGACAAAATTGCCGTTCTGTTCGAATTATATTAACAATACCGAGACAGCATCCGCTGAAACGAGCTTTTTAAAATTAGCAAAATATTATTTAAGAAGTACAATGGGTTTGTAAAGTCGTTTAGCTTTGTTAATTTGAATTAAGATACATAAAGCTACTAGTATTAATAATGACGAATAAACCTTAAAAGCGTTTGAAATATACTGTAATTTCACAAACAAATGTTAGGTGCACGCGTGTTTCGTATTTTTATATTTCAATAAATTCATTTAAAACAATAAAAATAATGGCTACAAAATTTGATTAAGGTAACTTCAATTTACTGTATTCATTAATAACGTAATTAAAAAAAATTAATAATAAACATATTTTTAAATTTACAAAGGACTATTTGTAAACAATTACTATGCTAAATGAATAAGTAAAATAATATTTAAATAAAAGTTCCTTTTTAATATACCTACCTAGTTTTTTTAAATCAGTTAATAAAAAAAATGCGGCTTAACATGTTAATTAAAACAACTAGCAGGTACTAAAAATAATAACTTGTATAGATCTATTAAAACTTACCTTTCAAGAATAACTTAATGATTTTAAACATTTGCTTCTAAAAATATTACTTGATGTAATTTGATCACAAAAGTTAAATTTTTCAAATAAACAATAGAAACAATGAAAATATATATTTCACAATACCAGTATTTTTTTTTTATAAAATTAAATTTCAAACGTAAAATTAGTGGATATTAGTTTAACTAAAACGTTCGATATACTGGGAACTCTTATTTTGCTATTCGAATCGGCGTCATTAATCTATTTTTGTCATAGCTACACAGACTTTGGTATAATAAGTATTATGAACGATTTTAAACAATTATACACTTAGAAAACATGAACAACATATGTTCAAAATTCTAAAACAATGGAGACAAAAAAATTTTTTTATTTCTAATGCGTAAAATTTTTATTGGCAATACGTTTTATTAAATTTACGCAATACGTTTTAATTAAAAAATTAATTTAATTTTTCCATGAGATTTAATTTTTTCAAATCATGTTTATAATTTACAAAAATAATTCCAAAATATTTATCGTTCATTACCTACTTATTTCTTCGCAATCAGACGAAATTTTTATTTTGTATTTAAATATAGGGGATGTAGCTCAGTGGTAGAGCGTTCGCTTTGCATGTGAAAGGCCCGGGGTTCGATCCCCCGCATCTCCAAAACTTTTTATTAATAATTTTATTAAATCTATTCTTAAATCTCGTCCTTATTAATATTCCATAACTGAAGGAATATCCTAAATGAAGGTAATTAAAAATTATTCAAACTTCATAGTTTAAAAATTGACGCTCTAGTGGAGTTAGTGAGTATTATGGATGAAAATTTCAATACAAATAAACACAGAAATGAATAAATCAGAAAATTCCTCTTCACTACTGGTGTACAATTACTCCATTTTGGGTTGCGTTTTTTAGAGGACGCAATTTTATTTTTTTGATGTGCAGGGGGGGTCAGTGTAAAGCTAAAACCAAGTTTGTGGGGTCGCCACCCTTGTCCCATGGCCGCCATCTTGAAAATAGGGGTTGAAATGGTATTTACGATATATCTCTTAAACTATTTATTTTATAAAAAAAATTTGTTAACATTTTTTGTTGCAAATTAAATTCTCTACAACTTTGCTCCAGTAACTTTTTGTCGTAGAACTATAAATAAAAAAGTTATAAGCGAAAATCTAAATATAAATTTTTTTCTCAAATTTCCGAAGATTTTCGCTTATAACTTTTTTATTTATAGTTCTACGACAAAAAGTTACTGGAGCAAAGTTGTAGAGAATTTAATTTGCAACAAAAAATGTTAACAAATTTTTTTTATAAAATAAATAGTTTAAGAGATATATCGTAAATACCATTTCAACCCCTATTTTCAAGATGGCGGCCATGAGACAAGGGTGGCGACCCCACAAACTTGGTTTTAGCTTTACACTGACCCCCCCTACACATCAAAAAAATAAAATTGCGTCCTCTAAAAAACGCA